>MBFL02000133.1:0-87952 GCA_001696595.2 Aspergillus hancockii | reverse complement strand
GGTGGTGGTGGTGGTGGTGGTAAAAGTGCTGATACAACTGCGGCAATGATGACAACATTCTTTATGGCTTGCATTTTGAAAATTGAACTGCGGACAGTGTAAGTGCGCGCTAATGAAGGATAATAATGTTTGAGTTGGGTTTGAGTTAGGTCGACAGTAGAAGACCTTTATATAGATTCCCCGTAGCTCTATCTCGTGGGTACCGTTATATCATCATACGACATAGTACTAATGATATCGGAAACTGGGTGGAATATAAGCTTGGATGCCACTCATCAAACTAGTGCAACAGTGCGTAGCTACTAAGACAAGGTTCCGCACCTGGAAAGGCAGAGGCAGTTCAGTAGATCACCCCAATGACAAGGAGTAGAGAATAGGCAGATGGCCCCACTTCCCGCGAGTAGTCAAAGAGCTGAGATTTGGGTTTAGTCCCGATTAGAACCTTAAAAGGGGCGCCTGATAAAGTTCGTTGTAAAATGCAAATAGGTTGCTGGCAGACACTGAAGCGGACTAGTATACATAAGAGACTCGGATTTCAAATGCTCGACGCCAAATTGAAGGGTTACACGCGTTTCACTAATAGTTTGCCGGCAACAATAAGTGACAATATTTGTGTTTCCGGTAGAGGAGTGAGATTCCCAGTATGACTCGATCGGTGGCTAATATCCCGATTTCAGACTGGTCCAGATTGCTCCGTTGGGTCCGAGTTACCATGTTGTTCAATGCCAATTATACAAAGCCTCCTGTCTCAGGTTGTGTGAGTGCAGAATTACACTTACATCCATCACGAGAGAATTTAGCTTCAACCGTGGATTCATGGAGTTGCAACGGTCTAGACGGCCAGACGAAAAAGCATAGCCGCCGTTCGCGGATAATACTCTAAGTTACCAGAAGTAGTCCCATTCATCTACGGAGTAGTAAATAAAATTAATCCGTGTTTCTTGGCATACACTAACACAACAGCAGAAAAGTCATGCTCAACATCTGAGACAGATCCAGTCGCCCACTACATAGTGACGTTAGAATTGTGTCATAGCTTTACCTTGTAAATATTTATGTGCCCACTGACACTGACGTGTCTTACCAGCCCTCTATCCATGGGAGCAGTAATTCTTTTCTGATATGCTCCAAGGGTTGGAGAACCATTGGATTCAGACCCATTCAACTTGGAGTCCAGCCAATGGTTTCCACTCTCTACGTCTAGGCAGAGTTTCTGCACCAACACGGCGCAATATGCACAAAAAAATATTTAAGGAACCTTGAGCACAAGACACTATCTTACGCTTATATTCCACATTGCAGTTTTTGTTAAGAGCTAGTGAGTTTCTATAATATTCCCAGAATGCAAGGCCGTATTCACCTTGTGCGCCATGCGGAAGGTCTTCACAATTTGCGCAACGATCCCACAATTCCCAACGCTCCTTTGAGTGAACGAGGTTTTGATTTCGCGGAAGATCTAGGACATCGCTTTATCCGCGAGTACTCGAACAGTGTCGGGGCAATCGTATCCAGCCCACTGCGCAGGGCAGTCCAGACATCCTTAACGGCATTCCGTCGAATCTTGCACTCGACCCAGTATCCTAGAAATTCCGGCTCGGGTGTTAACAACGGAGTGATGTTAGCCCTAGAGGCCAATTTGCAGGAGATTGCTGACTTACCGTGCAACAATGGCTCCGCTGTGGACGATCTTGTGGCTGAATTTCCTGAGCTTGAGCCGGAGATTCGAAGACTAGATGAGAATTGGCATGTCAAAACGGGGCCCCGCTCGCCGCTAACACAATCTCTGCGCGAGAGACAAGCTGAGATTCTAGAGCGGCTACAAAAGACCCTAGTGGATTTGAAAAATAAATCAATGGGCGACGACATTATCGTTGTAACCCATCAAGGTGTAATTGCCCTGCTTGCACCCACTGCGAACATTCCTGTAGGGCACTGGCAGACCTTTCACTTGGTCAGAGAAAATGGGCTGCTTTCTTTGAAATGAGGGGCAATTAGTAACTATGGGTGGGAAAATCGCCATGATGAGAATGGTACTGTTTAAATGGATTGGAGCATATGGATAATGCCATGCTAGGTAATAACATCCCAGTGAGTAGGCGTACTCGGCCCTGTTTGTTAAAATCGAATCCAACTGTGTCTGTATTTTGTGTTCTCTACATTATAGCTCCTCTACATTATAGCTCCATGCGATGTTATTGTTGCCGCATATGCAGCAGAGCAATGGAGTAAAATAATTCTAAGGCAGTCATTCCGGTCTCAGAGGGGCTGAGGATACTCCACAGCCACCTCGCTAAGAAGGGAATGCACATGAGCGTCAATAAGCGATTTTCTTTATGACGGTTCTTAGTGCTGATTTCACTCTTTGTCTCGTGCTACAAAGACTGTACTTTCACCACCAGATGCTTGCGTATGGAGCACAGCTCCTACGCGCCACTACCTCTGCCCGTCTTGCCAATGGGTGATCCAGAAAAACTTATTATATTTGCAGAGCCGTTTCCGGCCGCAGGGAGCTTTTTGTCGACGAGGAATCTGTGGATCAGTTGCTCATGCGGAAGGCCTTCCGTCTGCGGCCGGGCCTCTGATGCATCAGACATAACTGCAAATGGCCCGAGCTTACTATCAGTGTTGCACAATATACGTCCATGGTATCAGGCCACACTACGTGTCTCCTGACATTGGATTAGCTTTTAGTAGCATATATTGCTGATATACAGATGCTGGCTTGTGTCTGGATCCGCCAATCCCTGGTTAGTCTAGTGAGAGTTGGTCGGGGAGCAACAAGGCGCTGTTTTTGTACAGTTTGACTTTTAGTACTTTGCTATTTTCAACCCCCCAAGTCTTTGTTCTTTACAATCAATCGGTCGATCGCTCAGGTGATTGATGCTCAAAGCATTGAACAGAACAGTCTGGACCATATCAGAGATCGTGATCATGGGTTAGTGGAATGCCTCCCAATTAATTACTCTCGCATTGTTGCCACCACCTCCCACCGTGTATAAAGTAGAAGTGATCACTGTCTGAGAGCACTCGAGAAGCCTCCTCATGCTAACAATCCAAACTCATTTCAAATCAAGTCTCGGTTTATCATCATGTCCTTTGATAGAGAACCAAACGTTGAAGTTGTGCGTAAGTACGGTGGTGCAGTCCAAAGTCTAGACCATGCGCAACAGCCGTGGTCCCCTGAGACCGGTCTACACGGTCCATCCAATGCTAAAAGCGTTGCCCATCAATATCTTCTTAAGGTGGCCGATGACTATAAAATTCCTCACGGCGTCCTTGGCGAGACTCCCACCGAATTATCTGAACCGGCTAGTCCTACAGACGCTCCGTTTGGCCTCAGACTGGCACAAGAAAGGCCTCGCTTCAGGAGCACAGCAGTGATCTACCAGCAAACACTGGGCGGGCTGCCTGTGTGGGACGCCAAGCTTAGTGTCACTGTAAACAAGGAAAATCAGGTAGTCAACTCGTCCAGCAGCATCGACACAAGAGCCTCCAAACCAAGAACACCCCCGGATGATGCTAAATACATGCAAAACGATGTTACGGAGGAGGATCTTGGCCAGTTGTTATCGCTTCCAGTAAGCAGGGGTGGGATCTACTTCAAACAAGAGCAGAAGCAGCAACGCCTTTTTGTCTATCGCTACCGCAAAGATGATAGACAGGAGACAGCTGGTGATTCGGCACCTACCCTAGTCTTACCTGAAGTCCCTGAGACAGTTAGAGATGGACAGTACTATGTGGTGAGAGAAGTTCTTTTCTCTCTCCCGATCTCTGGATATGGTGACCTCAACTGGAGGGCATTTATTGAAGTCGAGACGGGCTGTATTGTCTATTTGCAGGCACTCACAGCTGGTCTAAGTGGCTGGGTGTTCGCCCGAGACCCCGCTACAAAGCTCGGCCACAAAGCTCCCACAACAAGTGGCAGCATTGCTGACCTGAACCTGCTACGTGACAAAGTTTTCCTTCCTGACACTATTGTGACAACGCCTCAAGCTCTCAACGGCAGATATGCTGAAATCAAAGATACTCAGTTGCCTACGAGCCTACCCCCAACGACATCCACTGGAGAATTCAATGATAGCGTTGAGACAGACAATTTTGCAGCTGTCAATGCATACTATCATATTACCAAGCTGTTCAGGCTTCTGGCTGAGCTGCGTTTCCCGGTTAAAGATTTCTTCGATAATACCAAATTTCCCGTCCCTGTTGATCACCGTGGCTTCAACAACCAGGTAAATGCTCAAGCCCCGGGAAATGCAACTGGTACTGGCTCTGGAGGCTTTATCTTCGGCCGGGCTGATCCGAACCCGAATTCGCAAATTGGTATCGCTGCGGATTTTCGTGTCGCTGCCCACGAGTTTGGCCATGCACTTCTATGGGATGCTATCCACTGGCCAGGATTTGGTTTCGCTCACAGCCCTGGCGATTCACTGGCTGCCATATACTGTGATCCTGGAAGTGATGCACAGGATCGATTTGATACATTTCCTTGGAGTGTTGTCCGTCGCCGCCATGACCGCGAAGTCAGTGATGGCTGGGCATGGGATGGACCCCAATATAGGCAAGACATGGGCCCACTTTACCGTCGCGAGCAGATTCTATCGACCACTCTTTTCCGTCTCTATCGGGCTATTGGTGGAGATGCGATCGGTGATTTCCACAAGCAGAACTGGGCGTCGAGGTACACTCTCTATCTGATCATTGGAGGCATCGCAACCATCACAACAACTGCCAGCATGCCCTACCAATATGTCTCTGCGATGATATCTGCGGACAATGGTACAGTGCTTGGCTATCCTGGTGGCGCTGTCAGAAAGATTATCCGTTGGTCATTTGAGAAACAGGGCCTGTATCATCCTCTAAGTATTCCAAGCCCCGGTGTCATGACAAGAGGGCCACCTCCAGCTGTGGACGTATACATCGATGACGGTAGGGATGGTGAGTATGACTATGCTCCTCTGTCTGGCAACCCACCTGGTATCTGGAATCGCCAAGCTCCTGATGGTGGTCTGATCAACCAGGCTCCCGTTGTCGGAGTTACGAATTACTGCTATGTTGCGGTGAAGAACCGGGGAACACAAGATGCGCAGAACGTCGAGGTCACTGTATATGAGTCTACTATCCCAGAGCCAACGTTCTGGCGAGCCCACTTCCAAACACCGGGCACTGTTCTGCCTATTAGCGGGCCTATCAGTGGAAACCGACAACAAACTGCTATTGCCGGGCCATTCCGATGGACGCCACAGTCAGATGCCTCGTTCGATAGGCATAGCTTACTGGCCGCTGTCCGTGCTGACGGTGACCTCTCGAATATTGATCCAAACAGCGGCTTGGCATGTGCAATTGGCCCCATAGACGTCGATAGCCTCGTTCCATTTGATAACAATCTGGCACTGCGGCACTTTGAGCGGTAAAGATTGTATAAGACATGCCTAAGGTGTCGCGCAGCACCGAGCACGATTTTTGAATAGCGAAAAGCTACAGAATACCAACCTTTTTGGTTTAACCGTCCCATTATGCAGTTCCTTCGCATCATACCTGCTGTGGTGAGTTTCAATATCGGCTAAAGATGTCCGGTACGAGGAAGCTGCGTACTGGCATGAGAGCTGCCCGATTTTGCATGATTTCAAAAGTTGCCGAATTTTCACAAATCCTTTTGCTATTTCTGGTGAGATGGTAGCTTCTTGCTTTGCTAGGTCGTCTTGGTCGCGGAAGGAAGTCAGAGAGAAAGGAAAAAAAAATTGCAGTTGTGATTTTGTCTTTGTTTTTTATGATGTCTCTTTCAAGAAAAGCGGCTTTTTGCCATTGCTCGTCTATTGTTTGTAGCCTAAAAAGAAAACGGGATTACGCGAATGCGCGTCGTCTCACACAAATTTCTCTATCGCATGCTCCGTACAGCATAGTAACCAATTCGGTTCGTCTCATAATGCGCTTATAGGTATTGGCCTTAGAATTCTATATTAATTCTCTTCATTCGTATTGGAAGGAGAGAACCTTTAGTATAGCTAGCTGTATTGGCATGTTACTTTACTAATCAGTAAAAATAATCATTGGGACCGACTATAGGCATCTGCACAGTCATAATGAATAGGGCCTAAACATTATAGGTCTACTACACTAGTTGAGATGTTGAGGGCCTGTGAGTACCATTTTATTTCAGCAAGTTGGTATAACTACTGCAAGCGGCCAGCGATGCACAAGCGGGCAAAGTGCCAAGGAGCGAGCTCCTGTGAATTCGTACAGATTAACAGCAGAAGATCAGGACATCTATGAACCTAAATGTAGCTCTTCCAACCTTCGGATTAATGTAGCTCCCTTCTGGACATCGGCCTCAAGGATTTTAAGTGATTAAAATTCAGGTTATATTATATTATTACGATACAAACCTTATATATAGTCAATACAATTGTGAGCCTGTCCTAGAAGACTGATTGCAGGATATCTAAGAACCATGGAGTGGGTATCTGTGATGTAATAGCCTATTAGGCAGACAAAGCTCGAATCATTACAAACCAACGCCGTTTGAAAGATGCTGCCAGACAAGGTTCCGCTCCCGAACACAACCATGAAACGCTGTTTTTATAATATTATCTTATCCTGCGGTATCCTACCAGTGACTTACCCATCTATTCCATATCCTCACCACTTTTAGGTTTAAGGCGCTGAAAAACACCAAAGAAATAAGCATTGCGCCACCGCCACCACCAGCTGTACGTCAGAAGCGGTGGCTCAATGACCTCCTCGGAGGCTTGGCATTGCTAGGTTACTTTACCATGGCACTGTAACGCTTTAAGCTGAAGATCTCTCGGAGATTGTTCCCACCTAGACAATAGTAGCAGTTAGATTACAGGCTAATACCATTGATTAATTTTACACCTGTAGATTGATTGAAATTTGGGATATGGTGGCATAGTTGACGTCTTGTTGTTTACCAGTTGTTGAATTCGCTAAGCTAGTACGGTTCATGGATCACTAGTAATTTATATGGCTAGTTGAAATCAACGGACTAGTTCTTTTAAACGCATGACTACCTAGCTACTATTTATCCCCTTTGATACCGGTGGAATTTGATGCCCTTCGAATGATCGAATGCTATCGAATATTCTGCCAAGGGTGATAGTGCTGCACCAATTCGTATTCTTCCTAATCGGGCAAGCGGTCATATAATTCAATACCAGTCATGTTGGGATCGAAGAAAGTATACATACTTAAAGACTTAAGTATGTGCTTTGAGTAAGGTTTACTAACATTTTATGCGCCCAATTGTGCCAACGGACTAACAATGCAATAAAAGAGTTGGCACTGTGGCGGACGCTTTAAGATACCCGATATCCTGATAAAGACCTAAAACCACTGTAAGGTTAGATCGGTGAAATGGCGTAAGAAGAATTAAATTCGAAAGTGTAAAGTAGGTTTCCACGTCATGTATCGTTAACTTTAGTATATTAAAATGATTATGCGAAGCTAATCCAATTAAATTGCCCGACTTTGATTTTGCCTGTCTTTAAGCTGATACTGAGTCTAGAACGCATCTAATTTCCAAGTGCGGAGGCCGATCACGTCGTGCATCAGCCATCTGGGCCGGGTCTCACATGTCACGAGAAGAGGGTCAACCATTATAAGTATGCAGTCGACTGCATCAAGTTGAGAAAGTACCAAAATTTTAGTTACGCTCATCTTTTGATTAGTCTGATCACAAAAGGTAAGTATTATACTATTATGGCTCCATCATCATTATCTAGCAAAGAAACACGAATATCACCCTGCGGGATCTGGAGACTTACGAGCTCCATGCCCTGTGCTTAACGAC
This sequence comes from Aspergillus hancockii, assembly GCA_001696595.2. Taxonomy (NCBI): domain Eukaryota; kingdom Fungi; phylum Ascomycota; class Eurotiomycetes; order Eurotiales; family Aspergillaceae; genus Aspergillus; species Aspergillus hancockii. The sequence goes on along the minus strand of MBFL02000133.1, from coordinate 80,142 downwards.
CTTGCAAACAACGGGTTAATTGCCCCAGATGGCCGTAATATTAGAGCTGATCAGCTGAAAGACGCCCTCAACCGTGTCGGTGTTGGCATCGACATAAGGCTGGGCCTCGTCAATGCTGCGTCTGCTGTTCACAACGAAACTTCACATCGTGGCCTTCGCAACCCAGGACAGGTAAACAACTCTGGGATACCTGTCCTGAATCTGGATCAAACCGGTCGTGCTCATGCGGTGGAATACGACGTATCTCTCTCTAGAGAGGATCGCGCCCTGGGTGACTGTATAAATCCCCATCAGGGCTTAGTTGGAGGGCTTCTCAGTTATCCGCAAAAAGAACTTCTTCTCTGTCTCCCATTTTAGGAGCCTTCGCAAGCAGCGGTATATAGAGCAAAAAGCAAAGTGTAAGGATCTTGAATTCAGCTACCGGACCCATATAGTGGCCTGTGCTGAGGCTGCTATATTTCAGTGTGTTTTTTGGCGAGGTTGTCTTCTATCAAATACGCGAAAGCTGTTTTCCAGGAGGAGCGTTTACCAGTTAACGAGGGCTGGAAGCCGCGATGGAGTCCGTTGATGCTTTCTGAGTTGATGATATTAGTCCTTGCGGTCTTGTATTATGCGTCTCCTTTGTGATTGATGCATATAGTGCTTTGATAATGGATTTACATGTCACGATTGACAACCTGTCGACCTAGGTCAAGAATCGTGCGTGCATTGACCATAAGGCAATAATAGGCGTTTTAGGCAGAAACTCGCACTTTGAGACAATGTTAATCCAAGCCGGCTAAGAGAATGTCCGATCCTCCAGGAAATTTCCTTTTGGCGGAGTCTGTCAATTACAGAGGCGGGCTTATGCTGTTAGGAAGGCGCCTTGACGGCATTCTTAAAGTCATTTAACGCCTCTACAGAAGCTTATGAAGGACTGTGAGACAGCTCTTTACAATGTTGCCCATTTTAGCGGAGTGGAACCATGATCTACACATCCCAAATGGAAAGGAGAGACGTAGACCAGATAAGCGTCAAATAGCTAATAATCAACCCTTGAAAGCTTCGGAGGCTACAGATCATTTCCTTGGAAAAGCCCGAGGCACTATTAGCCAGGATACTTGGGAGACCGGGATGGCTCCAAAATATTAACGATCCCGTTCCTTTTATGATCCAATCGCATTCAATAATGAGGAGATAGTACATGGAAGAAGACAAGACAGTCAGATCACGATAATCACCCGAGGCGTGACATCTACGCAAGGTTTTTACGAGCCTTGGCACCATCCCGTCTACTATCCAGCTGCACTAGGGTGAGACGGGTATACTAAGGGGGTTTGGATGGGACTGAGATCGTTCTCTTGAAGCAATCACTCTATTAGTCGTCGTGCAGTTACTTCCGTACGTTGGAGCTGGTGCCTACAACCGCTCCGCAGTGGTCTGCCCGCACCAATGACCTGTTCAACAAGGAGTGGCCTAGAAGCTCTTTTGTATATACAGCACCCAGTGTCCACGAAACGAAAATATACTACTATGATAAGTTGATCGCCTAGGTGCTTTGACTTTCCAAGCACATCAATAGGCGCAAGGTGCTGCTATTTCGAGCCAGTTCGCTAACTGTCATATCATTCAGAGAAGCGGGATTGATCTCGAAGATAAAATGATTTCCGATACACAGTTGCACATAGAGCGGTATGGTATGTTGAATACCATTTCACAGTAGGTTAAGAGTGTGAAGTCTATATCTTTTTTTCACATTGGGGGCTTCAAAGCTGTCTTCGTTTTCTTCTCCACGAACTCTCAAAAGTTGAATAAAACAATAAGAATCACAGCTTCGGAAGTAATTAGTATGTCCATTGGATTGCCATCCTACGTCGGAAGTCAGAAAACCTTGTTGATCAATGAACGTCAGTCTTCAGTTATTGAGATAACGTAGACGACTTGTACGCCTTAGAAGAACTCTTCCGGAAGTTCATAGAAAGCCGTGTGCTTGTCTCATCTGATGGTTGAATCTGTGGAGGGCCAATTTGGACGGCCGGATCACTCCTTTCTTTCTCGGATGCGAACTCACGACGTAGGCCCAGTACGTGCCAAGTTCATGTAAAAGAACGTTATACAGGGAGTTGATAATACCCTGCTCAGGGGATATTTTGGTACACAAAAAGAGTGGAGAGGTCATTCGTCAACTACATTGCCGTTTTGGGCAGTACCGTGCACGTCCTTTTATCCCAACAACTTCACCCCCTCAGACGTGCTAGATTATGTCTGTCCAGTTGTTTGCGTATGAATGCGAGGCTATTATCTGTCCATTCGATTTCGCTGTGTCCGGCCGGGAGCCGTCTCTTAAAGCCGCTCGATGCATCGCAGCAGAGCGCTTCAGCATCGGCTAGGTTCCCTTTCTTTTGGAGTACGTGGGCGAGATCCCTCATTGTGGCCAAGGTGTCAAGGCTCACATCGCCGTTCTTCTCCTTCCGCTTTTTCAACAGGTCCGTATACAAGGTCTCCGATTCGTCATTGGCGCCTAGGCTTTGGAGGACGAACGCAAGTTGGTGTTGTATAAAAAGCGTCTTTTCGTCCGTCGACCCGAATCGTTTCTTCATTTCCTCGAATGCAGGCTTCAGGAACGATTGTGAGTCTTTCCATCTTTGGAGATTTCGGAACAGAAAGCCTAGACTAGCTTGACAGTCTATAATTGCATTCATATTGCCGCTCCTTTCGCTTCTTTCCAATGTTTCTCTGAGTTCGCTTTCAGCCTTCTCAGGTTCACCACTCTCGTAAAGGACCTCCGCTAGCTGTCTGCGCGCGTCGAGAACGGTGGGATCATCCGCATTGCCGGTGCGAGCTTGCCGACCGGTTATGGCGCGTCTGTACAATTGCTCCGAGTCTGAGTATCGGCCCAGACGTTGCAAAGCGAATGCCCTATTATAGGCCGCGTCAATCGCGGCTGAGTTATTTGGGCCCAAGTTGGGGTTATTATCACATCGTTGTAGTATTCGCTCATTCAACTCCTCCGATATTTCGTACTTTTCATGACCCGCGTACCAAAATGCGAGTTGCGCTGCCTGTCGCAGAAATCGGGCTTCCTCCCCTGGAGGAGTATTCCTTAGGCTCTCAAGCAGTTGGTTCTTCCTTGTTTCCTCCTCGGTATCCTTTATGTTATCCATCATGAGCTTCAGGTGTCCGATGAACTGCCTGTAGCCTGGGTTCTCTGGACCTGGAAACTTGCAAATTGTTGAATGATCGCGATCGATGTCAATTTTTGTCTCGCCTTGGGGAAGATCCAATACAGCGCTCGTTTTGCCAACAATCTTGACAAACTGCATTAGCTCACGAGGAAATAATTTAAAGCAGTCACACATACTATGCCGTATGGTTTCATAGACCTGGTTTCATATACTGATATGATGTTAAATTGGTCAAGCTTCGCTTCAAAAAGACGACTGAGTGTATCTGCCAAAGCGCTGTCCCTTTGAAGCAGCTCAGGTAGGGGATTTCTCCCCTCTCGTTGAATAGCCCTAACTATATCCGCGCAAATGAAGCCGACCCCAACAGCGTCACCTGTCGCTCCACGGTGGGGTGTAGCAAAGAAGACAAGACCGCGACTGTTGGCGTGTGAGCAGTGAACGAAACATACCAATGGTAATATGATACGTACGTAGACTTTATGGCTTCTTGAAATTTAGGGTCGTCTAGTAGAAGGGCTTGCTTTACCACAAGGCCACCAAGGCTGTGGCAGATGAAGATAAGAGGCCGTTCTGGTGACTCCTAAAACCTTGTTAGACAAATAGCAGTTTATCTTAGCAACACTACCTTTCGCTTCAGAATCAACAAATTCAGGAGCGTAGTTGCATGATCTTTGACACCAGCAATTGCCGAATTCCAGGTAATGCTGGAATTATACGCGAATAGCAAGACGCGGACATTCGGTACAGAGAATGGTAAGAGGTCCACTGGCCAGAATGTTTTTTCGCGGTTTACGTCTGCTGTCCATGCATTCCGGGCGTAGCTGGCGTCTCCTTTTGGGTTTAATCCGTGAACAAATACAATACTGTTACAGTCAGAGCCACCGCATGTTCACGTGGAACAGACTCACTCGAATTGAGCGTCATTATTGTCTTTAATGGTCTCCAGGTTGGGTTGGGTTGCATATATGTCGTGGATTTTCAAAGGATTCCATTTCATTATTGGGAATATGCCGAGAGCAAGCCCACCTACCACCATAAATGCTTTTCTGGAGTAATTTCGAATGAAATCCATGGAGAATTCAAAAAAATTCAGGAACTGAAATAAAGAATAAGATACAAAGAGACATGAAGTAGAGAATTATACAGACTGGCTTTGCAGTGTTGGGGAGCCTTGCGTAGAGTAGTAGGTTATGATCTCATCGCTTGATCACCATCTGTCATCTAAGATTTCTGTCAGTGACTTTTAGACCTAGGCCACTGCTAATCATACCAGGCTTGATGTAAATGTCATGGTTACATAGAAGTAGCAAGTAAGTAACCAATATTACCCGTGACTGACGTGATCCCAGGATCTCACTGACTCTTAACATATCGTCATGGTGTTCAGAAAAAAAAGAGCTCCCATGGAACCACTTGGAGTGCTCTGGTTCATTATTTTTGGGTGCAATGACCGAAGCCACCTCTGCCGTCCATTAAAGCACTTCTAATCGTGCCCATCCCACCGCAACATAATTATTAGTCACGTGAGTACCTAACACAGTAAGTAACACTTAGACCTCGCCAAATCGCGGGTTGGGGTGGGTTCTCACTTTTTCGGCCCGCCCATGGGCAACCCAAGCTGGGTTTGGGGTGTCATAAACCCGCCCATAGGTTCTTGGCAAATTACCCAAAATACCCAAAATACCCAAAGTTAAAATAATTTTCGCATAAATTTTGATTAGTCATTCAAGGTTTTTTTGGTATTTTAACTATGTCACAGATTACCGCGGACCTGTCCTCAGTAAAGTGCACCATCATTATATATATCTGTGGTCCATTCTTCCTCGCGTATATGGTACAGCTAACATACTCCTCAATCCTTCGACGAACACCGCCATTGAAGGAACCTAAGTTGAACTGACGGCCTTGTGTATCTATCCATCTTCATATACGGTGAAATTTCTGCTATTCAATATCTACTTTCTGTCGTAATTGTATATGGGTTCTCATGGGTTTTTTGGGTCTGAATGGGTTTCGGGTACCCATTCGTACGGCGACGCGGTCTGACGCGTAGTAAATAGACCTATCCAAAAACAACTCAGCAGAAAAAAGCAAAAAGAAAAAGGACCAGTTAGCACAGTAGAGATCCATCTATCAGTGCTAACTTGCAAGATGTTTCGCCATTCCCATTCATCTTGTTTAGGCGGTTCAAATCGCCAGCTATCATGGCCTCGTCAAGTTCTAGCTCATTGAAGTTGACGCCTTATCCCTTCAGCTCTCTGCTATCAGTTGAGCCGTCATCAGATCCGACCCAAGACTTGGATTTCCCCTCATCGGTATGTTTGATTATATTAGTTATATTAATTCAGTGGGTCATCTTTAGAGCGTTGGACACCAACTAATTCAGAGGGAAGCCCCTTGCCAGTCCCAGCCCTGACTCCTTCTTCCCTTCGCGGGATCCTCCCACAATCCTCAAGCGAGTTGGCCCTGATCAACAAAAGAAGTGGATTTTATATGACACGGACTACGAGGATGTTTTCTCATCGTGGTGGTTGCAAACTGAGTATGGAAGACAGTTTAACGGGAATGGCAGAGCTAGGATCAAGTGGTCGATCGAGACACGCTCTGCTGATGTATGGAATCACTTTGACCAGGTGGCAGACGTACATACAGGTCGACCTAAGGTAATATGTCGGTCTTGCTTGACTTTACTAGACCACCCCCATCACAAATCCCACGGCACAAGCGCCATGGGAAGGCACCAAAAGTCCAATAGTTGTCGAAAGGGGAAGAAAAGGGTATCTCAATAGATATTTATCCAAGACTCAATCCAAAGTCCCGCAGTGACCACAGTGATCAGCAGTCAATTTACAAAAGAGCAACTTGAAGAGCAGTTCCTAAAGACTATCACTGGCCTGCGCCTCCCTTTTCAGGTGGTAGAAGACAGTGCATTCCAACAGTTGCTAAATTTAGTCCACTCTGGATCCCAGCGATTAGAACTCCCTTCTGCAAAGACGCTCCGTCGTCGCTTGCGTGATGCTGTGATTGGACAACATGCCTCTCAATTAAGAGACCTGCCTGAGGGTGCCAAGGTATTGCTTGCCTTGGACTGCTGGACCAGCCCATTCCAGCAGGCTTTCATGGCAATTACGGCCTATTTCATCGATAACGAATGGAACTATCGAGAGCTTCTTCTCAGTTTTGAGCCTTTGCATGGGCCCCATTCGGGAAGAAACCTAAGCGATGTGCTACTTCAATTGCTACGAGAACGACAACTCTTGGATCGGATTTTTACAGTGACCACAGATAATGCGACTAACAATGATACTTTAATCCGAGGATTGCAGGAAGCATTACTCTCCATAGGTGTAATCAGCTCTCGAGACTCTATCATTCGTGTTCCCTGTATGGCTTATGTCATCCAGCTCTGTCTCAAGCAACTTCTGGGGCATATCAGGGCAGCGCCTAAGAATGAGGAAGTGGGCACGTCATGGTCAGACTCTCAAGTTAGCTTTCTGAAGGACTCTGTGGATTGTGGTGATGTCGCCCACACACTTGCAAAGGTTTGACCCTACCTATCCATGTAGGACCGCACTGAAGCCCTCTATCCAGGTCCGGTCACTTGCAATCTTTGTTAATGCTAGCCCCTAACGACGGGATGCATTTACCTCATTCCAGCCGGTTCAAGACCAACTATTTCCACTTCAGGATGTGCAAACACGGTGGAACTCAACATTTTTAATGCTTCGCCGAGCTCAAAAACTACGTGATTATTTTGACCGGTATTGCAAAGATCATGACTATACGCAGTTCAAAATCAGCGATGTTGAGTGGCGATAAATCGACTATCTCCTCCAACTAACAAAACCCTTCTTTCAGTTCACAATGGCCCTTATGAAAACAACGGATGTGACTATCCATAGTGTTTTCCTCGTCTACAGGAAGCTTCTGGAACATATTAAAAAGTCTACCCAGAGTTTGAGCAGGAAGACAACGCCATGGAAGAGGGCTATGTACGACGCCTTGCTTGCGGCGAAACAGAAACTCAAAGATTATTATGACAAAACTTACCGTGACCATGGATTCTTGTACGCCACAGGGATAATGCTTGCCCCCCAGTATAAACTCTCCGCATTTAGTGACACGGAGTTTTCTAAATGCCATAGCAAGACATTAAGACACTATCATGATTACCTGAGGAAGGGCTTTCTCCAATACCAACAACAGATTCCTGACTTATCTTTCTGTACCATGAGGCAACAGTCCCATCACCAAGCATCGGAGTTAGATCAGCTGCTTGTGCCATCGGCCACCTCATTGCCTAGCAAAGGAAACCAACTGGATGAGGTGGATCGATACCTTCAGGAAGGTGAGAGCTTCATCCACTATGGTTCTGTTGCAGGTCGATGATTTAACTTAAGCAGGGGTTGTACCACTTCCACCTAGGGCGTACTGGAAAGAGCATGAGCACAACTATCCTGTCCTCTCTCATCTCGCACGCGATGTACTCTCTGTGCCAGCCACTGGCGCAGGTGTTGAACGGCTATTCAACAGTGCTAGAGATATCTGCCACTATCGCCGGGGGTCTCTCAACAAAAAGACCATTCAAGACCTTATGATGTATATATGTTCTCAGAAGTTCACTCTGGACAATCAACAATTAAGCCGCCTTGAAAAATTACCGCCAGAGGGAGACATTCAAGTGAGCCGCGAAGAGGAATATGCTCTAAATGCGACTGAGGATGAATTTGACCCAATCAGTGATTTTGAAGAAGATAAAGAGACTAATGTGGATGAGAACAGTGTCCAGGACATGGATACAGATGAAGAGGTCGAGACTGAGGTAGAAGTGTCAAGGGTGGATAGGCCACCTACGTGTGTTTCCAAAGAGCTTGAGGAAAATAGTAGTGAAATGTCACTGCTTCCACCTCCCATTGTCCAACTTCGCGAGAGATCTCAGAAGCGGTCATCAGGCAGGGCTACAATGCCATCCAGTAGATTGCAAGGTTACGAGCTGTATTAGGTTCAAAAACATGATAGAGCTATAAATATCAAAATATTACTTTGTCCGAGCAGAGCTCTCAAATCAAAATCAGTCAGCCACCTTGGTCTTGAATCTGTGCCTAGAGGTAAACAGGGCGAATACAAGAGGATCTTGAAAATTACTGCACAATTTAATGTATGCTGTCACATGACTCTTTTTTTGCTTCTGCGGGTTACTTGGCAACCCATTGGGTTTCCTGGGTTGGGTTTTGTTTTTCAAAACCCACCCATGGGTTTGCTGACTAAGGCCCAGACCCGCCCATGGGCTGGGTTCTTGGCGGGTACCCATGGGCTTGGGCGGGCTTTGGCGAGGCCTAGTAACACTATTTGAAGGCACTGGATTGTACCACAGTTTGTAGTGCAGTCGTCACCAGTAGAAAGGTGTGATTCTTAAGCTCTTAAATTTTTACTTTCTGTGAATTTTAAGCATGCATATAACCTTACATTGATTTAAGTTTATATTGTGGCAAATTCAACAAAGAGGTTTGTTGAACTGTTCCAGTGTGCTATGACGTGTCTTGTGATAACAATCGAGGAGTCTAGAGCGGCCTACTATAAGCCAATGTACCACACCTTTAGGCAGCTTTCACTGGTAGGAATCTCCAGCAAGATCCACATCTGGCCGTCTTAAAAGTTGGCTGAGCAAGCCTGACCAGATCCAGAACGGAACCGAAGCATCACCCTTACGTATTCGGTAGCAAAAGCGAATATTTGAGTACCGCACCCCTTTAGCCAATACCGAAATTCAGCACCGGAGGTATGAGGCTGAGGTAGTGTATGGGAGGGGTTAATCAGAAGGATTGGAGTTCTTCAGCTTTTTCTGATTTAGCTGTTTGGCGCTGCGCGACGGTCAAGACATCTTTTCACTTAGAAATTACTACTTAAAAGCGTCGCACTGCCATATTGTTATCAACATGCACCATCCGAACAAAATACAACTACGTACATCATTATGATGTAGCAGCCCTGTACTGCTGCAGGTTATATAGGGCCATAGTAATAGTGGCCGTAGTAAAGGACTTTCCGCTTCCGATGGGATTGTACTGCATCTGGAATCTAAGTTATGTGGCCAACCAAGTTAACATTCAAATGATGAAATCATTCAAGCCAAGGTTACATCACCTAGAAAGTTAAACTGTGATAACACACAACATTCAAATGCAACCTAACTTAACCTTATTCCATCCTGCATGATGCTCTTTGACGATAACATGTGCTGTTTCCGCACTAAGCTGTTATTCGTCATAGCTGAAAAAGTTAACTAGTTGTCCTGGATATCAGCCGTCAACCGCTAATTGTTGATGAATGGGAATTAAGTTGACTGACGTGCTATCGTACTCTGGGAGAGTGTTTCTATTAACCATAGTTAACCACTACTCGCCATTCTTGGTAAAAGCTCGGTTAATCAGAAAAGGTATTACGTGTTTCTATTCTGGACTGACCAGTTAGATTGCAAGAATCAACCAGAGTTTAACACCGCCAATTGTAGGGCTTTCATCTTGTTTTTACCTCATGTTGCGATATAAATACCACATGCATAGATTGATTGCCTTCATTCCTTACCATTCTGCGTATGTGCTTTTACCATACATTTGGGATTAGCACAGACAAGCTAACAGTCTCCGACGTTCTACTCAAGAATAGCTATTTCCGCACTAATTTGGCCCTCTCTTAAATACGTTACTCTATTACACCCGTCGCTTTATGCTAACCTGGCTGCAAACTTACAGGTACTCCATACCTCTCCTCGCGCTGCCTGTTTGCCATGGCCGCCAATCTTGTCTTCCTAACGCACGCAGTGCCAAATATGGTACCTGAATATGAGGTTAGGCTGCAGCTTAACCCAGCCGCTGTCCTTAGCCCCAACCACGAACTAACAGACACTGTCCTATCAGCTTTTGGTATACCCCAAACCAACCCGATTAAGTTGGATGTCCAGTTCCTAGATACAAGCAGCAAGGAACTATATACCGCCGGCTGGAGTGCTCGCATCCGCAAGACTGAGAACAAGAACGACTTTGAGCTGACTTATAAGAAGCGGTATGCCATAACAGGGGGCGACATTGACGCTGCTCTCGCTGCAGCTAATAATGATGGTTTCGACGCTGCCAGTGCGAACTATGAGGCGCAAGTTGAATGGGGTCATCATAATCAAACACTCTCTATCAGCCGCAAGAAAACCATAGCGGATTCAGGGAATAGCAGGATGAAACTGCCAGGGACGGGCAGATCCATTGAAATGCTGGTCAACGAAGCGCCGGACAAGTTCGACAACTGGAGACCCGACAATTGGGGGACCAGCGTGTTGGCGAGATCGCGCATTTTTGGCCCAGTCTGTGCCAGCCGCTGTATTGGTACATGGAACCGAATGAAGCTGTACCTCGAGGTTTGGCCCCTTATCAAGCTCAAAGGGGGTACAGAAATTGAGTACATTGTCGAGGCGTCTTTTAAGACGAAGAGCCGCCAGACAGCCGCCGATGAGAAGAGCCGCTTAGCCGAGCGCTTGGAGGAGAAGGGTTGGTTTCTGGCGCAAGACTCGCTAAAGACGCAGCTCATTATGGAGCGCTACTGATATGGACAGTTCTTGTAACTATGGGCGGTTCTTGATCTGGATCTTAGTAATGCTCATACATGAAGTCTGTGTTTTCCACAAAAGTTACGGTTGCCTGCAGTGGCCCGTACTCGTACTTCTATAGAAATGCGCGCTCTGGAGTCCATATTATCAAAGACTGCAATGCTGTGCTAGCGGTTCTGTAATGACTAGAAAATTTTCTATGGAAGTAATAAATCAGTGATGGCCTGATTCTTCTTAATTCTATACCATAGTCTGTGAACGTCCACACTCAACCCGTTTTCTCCACTGCCAATTTGAAGTATGCATTTGGGAGGTTTAGATATGGAATGTGGTCTGGTCAGCCAGTCTAATACTAGGAGACCAACTCTTTAATAGTAAATAACAACTCCCCAATCTTAATATTGCCAGTGAAAATACTTAATAACGTTGTAAACACAACAGCATCAGTTGAGCCTGTAAAAACACGAGAGAAAGTATAGCATTTTGGGTATAGGCAGGTAATATCTGATCGCGCTGGCCTGAATAGAACATTGCCATTTGAACTAGTGCTGTGGTGCTCCTAGGAAGACCAATCTCTCTTTCTAAGATCTATTCGATTGCAACTTCCTGGCTCATTGACATAATGTAGGTGGTGCAGATGAAAATCTTACGAGGGCCTAACTATTTTTGTCAGGCATTCATTTGTATCCCGACCTTCCCTAGAAACTGTTCCTTTAATGTGGAAGGGGATATCAAGATACAGGATCCATTGTACAATAAGTCTGCCACCGCCTCAAGATTCTAGTCAAGCTTTTCTGTGACGTGATCTATATGGCTTCAAGCATGAGCAGAGTTAACTTTATGGCTAACCTCTAAGATCTAAGGGTGGGCATCAGGTACCAATCAACGCCTAGGTAGGTTGAATACCCCAAATAGAACGCTCACTGCGTTCAGCAGCATCAGCACCGGCTTCTTGGATCTCTCTTTTTGTGTGAGCAATGTGCTAGTTGAGGTCACGACGCCCCGAAGTCTCCAAGCTAACTCCGCTGTATGCCATTAACGACATGTTGACTATTATGCGCTCGGGGCCAAGGCAATGAATGTTACGTTGCAAGTCAATATCGTCAAAGTAAACTAGAACAGCTGATCCCTGTAAGTACCTTAACTTCCAATATATGTTGCCTTTAAAGAGAGAGCTGTATGTTCTGCCTTTACCAACAAATGTATAGCCATATGCTTCAAGCATGGTAGCAAAGAGAGCTCCATGAAGGCCTCCTTTCCACAGAGGCATACAGCGGTTGTCTGGGTCGCGGAGAATGTGACTTTAGCCATATAGGTATTAATGATAGGACTGGTAGTATTCGTTGCTACCAGTAAAGCATACTGAATACTGGCCTTGGTCTGGGTTTTTGTCTAAGTTAGGATTTCCCAGATTGTAACGCAAATGCAAAGGTTGTTAGTGTTATTATAAAATATTAAAAGATTACTTCCAGCATAATTAACTGCAATATAATTTCTCTTAAATCAAACAACCCATCATCTGCAAGGAGGCTAGAATAATAATCAATGAGGCAAGTGGTATCTTAAACGAACTTACACCCATTCCGCAGGGCGACATGGCATTCCCAGCTAATATGGTGCTCTGGGAGGTAAAGAGACGCTTTCTCGTCAGCAATCAGTGCAACCTATACTATTAGCATGCCACTCCTTCCGCTCCCGCCACTGCTTTCTCCGTGGCCCAACTTAATGGTTTTGACCCGGCCGATTCTACAGCCCCAAGTCCAAGTTCGTCCCGGCAGACGCTTCTGTCAAACCCAGCATCTTATGCACATACCACGTCTCACGGTCTTCCTCAGCAATCGTGGCCAGATGAGAACAGTAATGACAGTATAACACGCAATGTTGAAGATACGTCGTCATACGGCGTTGCGGTCATGGTCAAAGGTGAGGCAGTAGCGTATGTCCATGGCTGCCGTTCAAAGGATGAGTGCATCGTACGAGTAGACTTCCGCATAACCCAACTTTCGAAGGTCTCGACCCAACACCCAGCCCGGACCCAATGCTGGGGCCCCAATAAAACCCAGTAAGACCCAACTTGACCCAACTTTTGCAGGATTCTGATCATAAAGCTGCTCATTCATCAGGATACCAGGCTGTTTTTCACATCTGTTCTGGTTAACACTAACAGCACTATATGTTCGTAGCATGAATCTCTTGGAAATTCAAGAAATAACCTTATAATCAAGTAGAGTTTGTCGCATGGTTAGACGCAGGCCAGATTCCGCTCCTCTTGGACATTTTCCCTGAGGGCCTTTTGGTGCACGCCTGAGTATACCGAAACGCAAGTGACTCCACTAGCGTGCTGCCTGGAGAATGGTTGACTCTCGGCTGCCCTTCACCTGCTGCGGCCCTCAGGTACTTGAGGTCCATAACATATATGAACTAACTAGTATATTAGCTAGCGTATAGCTGCATATTAGTAGTATATTACCTAACCGACCCCTTCGTTAGTCTACGGGGCCGCGCGTAGCGCGACCCCGCCATCTCAACGAAAAACGACATCTCAACGATAAAATTTCTTAATATCAAAACATCATGAAGAAATCAACAACATTATAATTGGAATTTGCTAGTAAAACACATAGAAATGGAATCTACTAGCTTTCTTCTGTATTTCTCATCTTTCTCCGCTTGCGAACAATTATTCCCTTTGCCAGGCAGTGCTCTTGAAGTTCCGTCATCACCTTCTTCCACTTAGGCCGCAAGCGATTCTTCTCCACCAGCTCATCATAATCTTGCTTAATTCGCTTCATACGATTGGCCTCTTCCTTCCGTATGATTCCACCAGTCCGTAGATGAGCTCTGGAAGCCTGCGCACGGCGTTGACGGGCTAGTTTTGCAGCGTCAGATTCCCTCACCCGCTCCGTAAGATGGTCGACTAGAATCGCCTGCGTTTTAGCAGCCTTTGCTAGCTTAGCAAGGGTTGTACGGAATGATTCTCCCTCCGCAGGGGAAAGCTGAAGAATATGATGCTCAAATCGATCAATTTGACGTGCTGTTTTAGGGGTATTGGTAACCGAAAAGGAGGAATTGCTTGACGATTCGTTGGCGAAGAGCTTAGGATCCTGTAGTCTTTCAAGAGCGACAGATGGGTTCCATGGATTCAGCCCAGTCAGCCCAAAAGCATGCTTTAAAGTACGCGGTTTGAAAGTCTTGCGTCGTATCTCAAAGAGCGCGGATAAGAATTCTATCTTTGTGAACTTCCCACACCCCGTCTGGGTAGCATCCTCAATAGCTTCACTATGCCAGTGCTTATAGGCATGGAATACACCAACATCTAGTGGCTGGAGAAGATGGCTTGTATGCGGAGGAAGGAAGTATAAGATAATACCCTTTTTCTCGCAGAAATCGATGAACTCATAGGTCATATGCGATCCATAGCCATCGCAGAGAAGTAGGCGTTTTACTCCTAGCATTCGACGCCGTGTATGATGCTCAAAATGCTGAATCCATTGGAAGGCAAGGAGATCATTTATATATCCAGAATCTGACACCCCAATGGTATAATCCGGCTCGTTACAGACGTCAAACCAGCCTGCTAAGATGCACTTGCCAGGGAAGATGATAAAAGGTGGAATATAGTGACCATCCATACTGATTGCTTCCACGACTGTTGCATACTCCCGATTGGTGTTACTAGGGGAGAAAGAAGGCTTCTTAAACTCCCTAGTGACTATCCATTGATCTTTACCGATTCCAATCTGGAAGCCAGTCTCATCGAAGTTGTAGAAGTCTTGTAGATGGATACAATTCTGTTCCATTAACGCCTTCAGGTTATGGAACCACATCTCAATGACTATAGGGTCATGCGCCTGCTTCCGCTCTAATTCAATAGCTCTCTGCCTCCGTATTCGATACTCTGGATAGCGTTCAAGGAACCGTTTCGTCCATTTCTCGCCGATCTGGGGGGGGGGGGGGGGAGTCATTGGATCGGTATGGCCGTAACGGAGTATTGAATCTGCTGCTTTACCAATTGCTTTTGGCCGCGGGGGAATATCTAACTTAATAAGTATGTCAATATATCTCCTTAGAGCCGTCTCCTGCTCTGCAGAGAGCTTCGTATTTGTTGGGGGCCTATCGCAACGTGAAGGTGTCCCAAGCCAGCGGCGTCAAAGCCTTTGCATTGGGACATTGAATTCTCGCGCAGCTTTTGAGATATTTGGATTTTCTTGATGCCGTAATGTGCGCAGAGCTCTCTCAATTCGATCTTCTATCTCATAATATCATCTCGCATGGTGGTGGTTGAGAAATAATAGAAATTCTAGTAGGGATACGACATTTGAAGCTTTTATCGTTGAGATGTCGTTTTTCGTTGAGATGGCGGGGTCGCGCTACGCGCGGCCCCGTAGACTAACGAAGGGGTCGGTTAGTGTACTGCCCAATCGACTACTATATTACTAGGGTAATAACCCTCGTGGCCGAATTAGGTATAGCCTACCAGTGGTTATAGTCTTGGCATCCCCCATCAAAAAATCCAAAACCAGACCCCTTAGAGTTTAGCCCTTCTAGCTATAAATTCTACTAACGTAATCCACCACCGAGCGGCACAAACTTTCGATACACTACCACCTCATCCCCTGATTAGTTAACAGATTGCTTCATGGTATCACCAACTCATCATTATGCCTCAAGAATCTACAGATCCAGCTGCTGAATCAGAGGACCGAATACAGCTCGCAATTCAAGCATTTAAAAATGGCCAATTTAAGAGCATCCGCGCAGCAGCCGCAGCGTATGATGTACCATATCGTACGCTCACTTACCGAATCAAAGGTCGAAAAGCACGCCTGAACATTCCAGCAAACGGCCAGAAGCTTACAGTTTTGGAAGAAGCTTCTCTTAAGAAGTGGATTCTTGATATGGATGAGCGTGGTCTCCCTCCAACCCAGGATATGGTACGGACGATGGCAAATCTATTACTATCTCACAATGGAGAGCCTGAGGCTGTTGGCTTGAACTGGGTTTCTCGCTTTATCAAACGACATGATGAGATCATATCCAAATACACCCGCAAGTACGATTATAAAGATCATGAACCCACTTTATGACTTTTTCCCCGCCTAACTGCTACGTTACCACCAAAAAAAAAAGACAACCATAAAAGGAGAGAAAGAAAATGGACGAATTTCGGCCTCGAAGTTACCAGCAAGAAATGCTTGAAATGAGCTTACGCGAGAATATCATCGTTGTAGTACGTTGCATCTTCTGAGACGAGGAAACTGCTTGTATCGCAGGCTAACAGCGTACCAGATGGATACGGGAAGCGGAAAGACTCATACTGTATGTACTCCTCATTGCACGTGAATTCTGTATAGTCGGGGGCAATAACCAGGAAAACAAATAGAGCATGCATGAGAATAATGGCAGAGCTGCAGTGCTGTGCCTTGGATAAGGTTTGGATGTTTGATCCCCCAACGGCTTCTCAGTCTCAAACATAGCCAGATAGTTTGGTTCCTTTGCCCCACTGTCGCCCTTTCGATCCAGCAGAAAGAAGTTATCGCTTCTCACATCCCGGCGGTGAATATCAAACTGTTACAGGTTGGATGGATGGATGGATGGATGGATGATTTCATTTACCCTGACCCCTCGCTACACTAGCGATATGCAGGTTACTACCACTATCAGTATCCTTGTAGCTCTAATTACAGTCGTTGTCCCATTTCTTACGGGCGACCTTTATGCCTCGCCTAGGGGCCTGTGGTCGGCCTTTGTCTTGGATTCCTTTCCGGTGGGTCCTTTGGCCCACGGCTACAAAACCTTTAAGAAGCCTCTGCGAAGTCTAGCACAGCGCCTAAGACACTGCTTTGCGCAGTGCTGCTTGTAGTCCTTTGACCTTTTGCTCCTAGCATGAGCGATATGTCTCTAAAAGCTTCACCCACCTCTTTCTGTAGTGCCTGTCGTTCGGCAGTTAATCTTGGATAATTAATTAGGACATGGGTGACGGTTTCCTTGGCACCACATTCACATGTATCGTCCTCGCGGAACTGGAGGGACTTCCCATGGGTTGCCAGTCAAGAGTGTCCCGTTCGTAGTTGCGTTAATAAGTAGACCCGGTTCCGGGGTAGCGATTGGTATAGTCGACGGGTATGGATGGCTGGGAGCTTGCCGTCGATTCTCCGGAGATGGGCATCCTTGCGTGATGCCTTCCATTTATCTTCCTATTCTTTGAGAATTTGTCTTCGGATTGCCGCTTTCTTGCAAGAGACTGGTCAACAGAAGGGATGTGTCTTGTCAGGACCGACCGTCGTCTTGACCAGGCAGTCTGCCGCGTTATTCCCTGGGTCATCACAGTGACCAGGGATCCATTGGAGACGGAGAGAGACACCTCGGCTGTCTAGTTCATACGCTGACTGGTTAATTGCTTGGATCACCCTTTGTCCAGATTTATTGCTTGGGTTCTTGATTGCTTGCAGTGTCGACTTGCTGTCACTCAGGATGGTTATCGTTTCGCCCGCTCCTGATCGGGTGGGCTGTTTATTTTGATGTGAAGCTCTGAACACTAGGCTGATTACATAATAAATGCCGATCAGCTCCGCGATATGGATGGACCATTGGGCCATTGGGCCTATTGTCGTCGTGCGAGATGCCATGATTTTCTGGTGCCGGTCTAAGGCCACGGCCGCTGCCCCCAGGTGGTTGTCGTGTCCCGAGGCGTCTGAGTAGATCACTCGATGCGGATTCACGAGGAGGGCCGCGGCATCCGTTCTCGCCATTTCTCAATCTGGATTGATGTCGATTGTCTTGAACGCTGGTGGCTTCTACGGGGCTGTTGATTTCGGGTCGATGGTTTCTAACCTGATGAATTGTTCCCAACGCATGGTTTTCATCGATTCGGCTAGAGGGAATCATGGGGTGTTGCCATTGCCGGCGTGATCCCGTCGCCTTCTGGCTCTCGATAACATCTCTTGCATGGGATGATCCCGCGGGAGCGTGAGCATGCTGACAATGGTCAACTGCGCCCTCTGTTGAAGACGGAGGTGGGTTGGTAGTGTGAATATTTCGACTTTCATTGTGGCAGTTGCAGTCGATCGAAACGCCGACAGGATTCTAATAAGTGCCGTCCGCTGGACCGTGTTGAGGGCCCGGAGGTGCATCTTGTCTTTCGGCGGGCTGTGCCAGACCGTGGATGCATAGTCCACGATAGGGGTGACGCAGGCTTGGTATAACTGTTGCATTTGGCCGGGCCGCAGGTATCGCAAACCACCCAGTGCTGTATTGACTCTCGTGGCTCTCTTTAACACCTGTTGTACATGCGGCTTCCATCGGAGCTTATTGTCGAAGATCATACCGAGGAGCTTGGCGGTAGTGCTTGGTGTGATGGTGGTTCCCTGGATGATTAGCTGTCCCTTGCTGTGTTCGGTCTTTTTCCGCGTTAGATGAATCAGCTCTGTTTTCTCTGCCGCGAAGGATGAACCTGTTTGTCTAGCCCATTATTTAATCCATGGTATGTCATCTTCTTGTAGTTTTTGAAGATTGTTCTCTGTGGATAGACCCACGACCTATTGAAAGTAGTTGTCGATAAACGCCGATGACCCGCTCTTTCGATCGACTGCTTGATTTACCAATCCGGCATTGAAAAAGATGAACAGGATTGGTGATAGTGGTGATCCTTGGGCTAGACCAGCATTGTCCAGCGCAGTTCTGGAGGATTCAAAGTCGTTAAAGGTGATGCTTGCGGTACGATCTTGCATGAAACTGGCGATCCAGTTTCGGATGATGGTCAGGATCCCCTGTGCTTTGAGTTGGCGGTCAAGAACCCTGCTGTTGACTCTATTGAAGGCATCTTTGAGATCAAAGGCGACCAGCGTTACCACCCTGGCTCGGATCCATGCATGATCAATGACGTTGGACAGCACCAGCAGTGCCTGCTCGGTGTTTCGTCCCGGTCTGCCTCCGAATTAAGTGTTCAGCAGTAGATTATAGGTCTCCGTGTAGAATAAAAGACGTTTCGCGACAACTACTTCCAGGACCTTGCCAAATATATTCAAGAGCGAGATCGGTCGATATGCTCCAGATATAGCATAGTCCGGTTTGTTCAGTTTTCGCAGGACTACAATCTTTACTGTCTTCCATTGTCGTGGGTAGTGTCCCAGGTTAATGGACACTGTGAAGATCTGAAAGATCTTCTTATTAAGATATAGCTACATCTATTTCCACACAAGCATTGGAATTTTGTCTTTACCTAGAGCTTTCCTGGCTTTCATGCGTTGCAGGGCTCTATGGACCTCTTTCTTCGTAATAGACTTTCATTCAATCTCTTTTTTGGGCGGCGGGTTTTCTGTGGTTTCTGGCGCTGTCATCCTGGGAAAGAATATATCCATGAACACCTTTGCTTTGCACTCGTTGTCTACTACCTTGTCTGTTTCATCTTTCAAAGATGGTATACAGCCATAGGACTCTCGCGGTTTTATATATAACGCTGTCTTCCAGAAGTGTCCTTCTCCCGCTTTGTCAAGAAATTCTTTCCAGTGGTCCGATTTGGCTTTTTTAATTACTCGCGTCCACACTCGGCGTTTCGTTTGCATGTCGTGGAAGAGGGCATTGGACATCTTGTGCTGGCGCCCTTTTATGGCGCAGCTCTCTTGCCATCGCCGACGAGCTCTGTTGACCTCTTCTTGTTGTGTCTTTAGCTCAGGGGAGAACCAACGTTTGGCGTACGGTGACGGTTTCGCCATTGGCGTGTGTTGGTCTATGGCCCTGGTTGTACAGGAGATGAGCCTTTCTACAGCCCTGTCGAGTTCCGTGATTGACTGGATTGTGTAGAGAGGAGCTATCTGAGTGTATATCAATTTCCCGATCTTTTTCCAGTTAGATTGTTCATATACTTTCCTCGGTTTTGGCTCTGCATTCCGTTTTGTTTGAAGAGACCATTTAGAGTAGATGGTCCGATGGTCTAATCTGTAGTGGTCATGGTACAGGTGGCATCTGGTGACACTCTCTGGTTGGTTAGTGACTGTAAGATCAATGGTCGAAGTGCTTCCTGGGTAGCTTAATAACCAGAACGTGGGTGTGTCTCGGGGTAGACATAAATAGAGCCCAAGTCCCTGGAAGAAGCTGACCAGCTTCTCAGCGTGCTCGATAGCCGCTGTAGAGATTTGGTTACGGCTCTATATTAAGTAGTGGTGGTTGAAGTCTCCCGTCATAATAATTGTTGTTGCTCTGCTCGAGGTGTCTCTCGCTTGTTAAATACAGGATTCTATTTCATTCAAGAGTAGCTGCGCTGATAATTCCTCCCGGCGTTGACTGAAGTTAATTGATTGGATATATACTAAGAATATCAGTATTTGTCTTTCTGTTGTCCAAAGCTTGATTGCAGTAATATCTAGATGGTTGCATTTGATCTGTTGATGAGAGGATATAGAGATCCTCCGATTCACGTAGAGCAGGCTACGTCTCCTCAATTCTCCTTGGTATGTTGGTTGATATAGGCGCCATGCATTGTGGTTGACGTGCGTATTGAATACAGTTAGCGGTGGTTCTTGGATAAGAAGTATATCCAGATTTTGTGTTCGGCGGTCGTTAATTAGTGCTTCCATGCAGGGTCTTGCTTTCATGGTGTTCAGCTGTAGTATACTCAGTTTTGATGTAGTTATTATATTATTGGGGGGTGTGCGGGCTTGGGGCAAGTTCTATCGCCAGTTGGGTGTTCTTCGGTGCAGTCAAGATATTTTGCTCTTATCCCAAATGGGCAGTTTCATTGTTCGTGGTTTCCTGTGCAGTGTCCGCATCGTGCCTGTTTTTTACATGCCCATGCCAGGTGACCGAACCCTTGACACCGATAACATCTTTTCTCCTTCACCTGGTAGGGTACCACGCTGCCAATATATATATGTCCTACCAGAAGGCCGCGTTCCATTAGCCACTCCGCAGCCTCGCGGATATCGAACCAGATCCCGAGCGATCCATATTTACCAATTGCTCTTTCTTTATCTTTTCTGAGCCAGGAAATTTGGCTGATCCAAAATCTCTTCAATCCTATCTTGTTCTCTTCCATAATTTTGTTGATACATGCGTCGTCGTCTTGCAATAATATGAGAGCTTTTGTAGGTGTTCGATGTACCACCACCCTGAATTGTGGCCTGACCAGCTTAGTGTTGTTCCCGAGTTTTTCCAGCCATTCGGTGTTGCATCGTGCGGTGTCGGCCTGATCTTTGTTTTAAAACCGGATCAAGTATCCTGTTCTAGTGATTCCGACCCCAAGCACCTGTGTGTCTTGTGTTGCGGGTGTGTTAGCGAGCACTTTCTAGATTTGGGCCGTTGCCACATCCAGCGGTAGATTTTTCCTGAATGTAGCTGTGTTGTCGCTGTCGTCATTGGTTTCTTCTTTTTAAGTGCTCACTCGAACGCAGTTGATTTCTTTGGTCTATCTTTTCCTGCCCCCGGGCAATGCGCTCCAGGATATAGACTGTGTTTCGCTTCCATTCGCTACCACTGCCGCCCATGATAGATAGTCACTTGCGGTGGTTGGGGCGGTGATTGCACTGCATAGAGACTGGAGTTTCTGGATAATTTTGTCGTGTCCGCTGCAAGGCGATGCGGAGCTAGCCGAGCGAAGTCCGCCTTTAACTTCTTCCAGTTCCCGTTGCACCTCCGCTAGAGCTTCCTTGAATTCTGCTCGGATTCTTTGGACTTCTTCCTTGTGTTTAATGTCTCTTCGTCATAGTTCCTCACGTATATTTTTCAGTTCTGAAAGCAGACCTTGCCATTCTGTCTGATTTATTTGTGATTAGTCCGTTCCAACTGCCGTATTTACAACTGTGTCCTCTCCGAAGGTGGTTGATGCCAGGCTTCTCTTATGCCGTGGCTGAATTACTCTTCTCTCCTGTTCTTCTTCCTGCTCCTGGGCGTAGCTTGACATTGGTTTTCTTGGGCGCGTTGATCTGCGTTGTTCTATTGCTGGTGGTGTTGATGGGGTGACTAGCGCGTCTGGTGTACGCGTCCCGGGACGGGCCGCAGAGACGCGTGTCCCCGACATATAGCTTTCCCGCGTGCCGCGCTTCGGTTTCTTCCACAGCCCCGACAAATCCCTGATCTTCCGCTGATATCAGAGGGCAAGTACACTTCGGTGTTACAGCTCATCTGTTACAGGTGATTGCAAAACCGGTG
The DNA here is from genome assembly GCA_001696595.2 of Aspergillus hancockii. Taxonomy (NCBI): domain Eukaryota; kingdom Fungi; phylum Ascomycota; class Eurotiomycetes; order Eurotiales; family Aspergillaceae; genus Aspergillus; species Aspergillus hancockii. The sequence goes on along the minus strand of MBFL02000133.1, from coordinate 58,236 downwards.
CCCGGGTCGTATACACTTTCCGTGCTTTTAAGTGGGGCTGTTGACCATAAATAGCCGAAGCTTGGCGGTCATTGGTAAGTGTTATTGGCTGGCTTTTACAACCTAACCATTTATGGTCTTAGGGTCCCCATCACGAAAGAAACAAAGAGCATAGCAAACCGGGCACCGTTTTTGCAACCACCTGTAATCGGAGACGACGGCGTTGATCGTTTGAGTGAGCAGCGGATTTGGGACGACGCCCTTCGTGACGTGCGGATTGTTGTCTCCACGCACGCCGTGCTAGCGGACGCCCTCGCCCACAGGTTTGTGACGATGGCAAAGTTGGCCCTCATTGTGTTTGACGAAGGTAGAGTTAATGTTTGTACTCAGTACTCTCGGCTGACTAGTGCATTAGCCCATCATTGTGTTAAAAACCATCCTGCCAACCGGATTATGAAGGATTTCTACCACCCCACAAAGAACGAAAAAGGGCCCGAGTCTGCCCGCGAATCCTTGGCTTGACTGCCAGCCCTATTATGAGAACGAAGCTACACGACATGCCGTAGGTCTAGTGTAGACGCCATGAAGAGAGGGGTACTCATTTTCCGGGTGCAGACAGACAGAACGGAATCTCAATGCAGTCTGCAGAACTCCACGAGCACAACGACATGACCTCATGAAATACGTTCATCCGCCACAACTCATCTTACTCAGATATGCTGCTCCTGACGGCTCAAATCGCTCGTGGTCGTCCCCATTTCTCGAGGCTGTATACCAGGCCCACTCCCAGGGCCAATCCCATCTTGAACTTCCCAATCACTTACTATATAAGGCTGTTCAGGACCAACTGGAGAATTTCTACGCAAAGGCAACTGGAATTGGCACCCTGCTCGGCTCCTGGGCTGCTAACTACTTCATTGCCGAATCGATTCAAAGGCTTGTCAGAAGAGCCGGAATGAACGATTCCTTATGGGCTGACCCTGTTAAAGCACGCTTAGCCGAGACATTAGGACATATTCTTCAACTGACCCCTTCTACTCCCGGCTCCTCTAGCACAGTGTCAGAAAAGGTTTGCCGCCTTTTGGCGTTCTTGAGGGAGGAGAACAATGAACGTTTTTCGGGGATTATCTTTGTCCGTGAGCGTGCAACTGCCTACGTACTGGCGGCTGTAATACGATGGCATCCGCTTACACAGGGCCTGTTCCAGTGTGCATCATACGTAGGCTGTTCGAAGAACAGAAGCAGAAAAAGTGACATCTGTGACATACTAGGACCTGGTGCAGAGGATGTTCTTCAGCAATTCCGACAGGGCCAGACGAATCTTATCGTTGCAACGGAGCCAGAAGACCCTCGAAAAGATTCTGAACACCGGTGGAGGCGCATTGTTTATTGACGAGGCATATCAACTTGCGCAGGGAAGCAGCTTCGGAGGAACACAGGTCCTAGATTTCCTCCTGGCAGAGGTTGAGAAACTCACAGGGAAGATTGTATTCATTCTTGCCGGATATCAGCAGCCGATGGAGAAATTTTTCTCCCATAATCCGGGGTTGCCAAGTCGCTTTCCTCATGAACTCAAGTTCAATGACTATGACGATGACAAATTGGTAAAAATTTTTGATTACAGTATCAAGAAGCACTATAAAAATCAAATGAAAGTTGAGGATGGGCCGAGCGGACTGTACAGTCGCATCGTCGCACGTCGTGTTGGACGAGGCCGTGGCCGCGAGGGCTTTGCTAATGCAAGGGCGATTGAGAATATCAGGGCCAGAATTGCAGAGCGACAGTCCGAGAGACTCAAACGGGAAAGGCTAATCCGGGTCGGTCAATCAGATGACTTTTTGTTGACGAAGGAGGATCTCATAGGGCTGGAGCCATCTCAGGCGCTGGAGAGTTCGTCTGCGTGGCAAAAACTGAAGAGCATGATTGGTTTGGGGTCAGTGAAGACGACCGTCCAGTCATTGCTGGACAGTATCCAGTATAACTACCAACGTGAATTGCAAGTACACCCCCTTGAAAAGCTACTAAAGAGTCTTAACTATTTCTCGTCTGGCTCTGGTCACTCAGCCCAGAATACAATGCCAGTCAGATATGAAGAGATCATGAGCCTTAGTTCTATAGTGGATGTCCAGACCAGCTTGCCTCTGATGATGCTACCATTGCGTTGCACTTCCTTGCGGACATAGATGCCAGGTAATGGGTACTGAGCCCCGCATTTGTAGTGCAGCATTCTGTTTCCCGCAGATTTGCTGCATTGAGTCTCGAATCAGGGCTGATGATTATTAATTTGGCCTTAATCTTGGGATTTTGACCGGTTGGGGCAATGCCAAAGGTTGAGTAGTAAGGACGCGAACTGAAAGCGTACGCCTTGGCAAGTCAAACACTGGTAGAAAGTCATAAGATTCCACTTTTGCCACATGGACCCCAAAACATAGCTTATTGCAGAGCAAATGCTATTACCGTGGGACCTGGGCTAAGCATAACCAAGGTTACACTTTGGTCTCGCTCGTCGGGAATAGATCTAGATTGCAGCTATACAGATAGAGTATGACGTGGTTTGCTACTCAGATAGCTCTACTAGAGGTGGCATGACAAGGCAAGCTCACATTAATAGCTGCCTCGGCTTGACTTTTATACAGGCTAGAATTGTGTTCCCATGGTATCAGCATTTCCAACGAGCAAGGGTTAACTCCGACGCAGTTATCTTCGATCACAACATTCTTGAGCTCTGTTGCTAAGAAATATCTCGAACAATGCCACTCAGATTCAGCTTCTTCGTCTCAATCTTCTTCGTACTCTTCGTCCATCAGCTGCAGTATGCCTTCGGTCAGGGTACTGCTTTGTCCCTCAATGCGACTCTAGTGCCAGTTGAGCGCATGCCAATGGTCCCAGAAAGGGCCGGCGGCTGCCTCTCTACTGAGAGCATCTTTCGCGGCAATGGTTCGGCGAGGTCGGTGTTTCAGAGTGGTGAAATTCCGTCAGGTCTAGCTCTACTCAGGCCGAAGCCCTTGGTTATAGGCTACCCATTGATTCAGACGAAAGGCATTGCGCGTGGTGACAAGTTCTTATATATCGCTGATACCGGCAAAGACGGCAGATACAACGAGCCGGCAAAGATCTGGAAGCTTGATCCCGTGACAAGGAACCTCACGGTACTGTATACGGGTCCGTTGCTTGTGACGGGGAAATGGCTTTACTTCAAAGAAGCGGACTCCAACGGCCCTGCCGAAGTGGTGGTCTCCGATTACGGAGAGGAGCCCTCTTCACGATCGCCAGGCACAGGTAAGGGGGCAAAAGTGTTCGCCATCCAACTCGATGAGAACGGAGATGCCAATCACACTCGCGTGCTCTTTGAGGGCGCGCCACTACGAAGTCCGGAAGGAATCGTGGTCATTGGTGATTCGGTGATCCTCGCAGATTGGGCAGCCGGTCCGAATACGTCCGTGCCAGACCGGCCAGGGACATTTAACGCTGGCAAAGTTTTCGAGATTCCGCTGGCAGGTGGAAGTCCAGTCGAACGATTCGCCGACCACACATGGGTAACACTTATCGGAGCGTGCCGATATGCAGATGAAGATGGCAAGACCTTTCTGCGTCTGATAGATATCGATGGTGGCCGTCCAGCGGGCAAACTCTCTCTGCCTCAGAGCGGACTAGTTCAGTTCTATCGCAGTGAACTCATCTCCACCAGTCCACTCATCCTTGGAATGCTCGAGAAAGTGACGCACCGCGATGAGTTTCAGATGGAACTTGATATTCCAGGCCTTCAAGACGGTGATACTGTGGAGATTCAAGCGGAACGAGGTGGCATCTTCGCAGATGGCGGCGTGGTGAAGAAGGTTGCAATCTCGGAACAGGCGTCTAAGACATTGTCATTCCGTATCGAATCTAGTCGCAACGTACCGTCCGTCGCCTTCAAGACGAGTGTGATTAGAAATCAAAATGTCCTCGACACGGTAATGACAGAGAAAACCAAGACTCTCCCTGATCCAGTTCTTCAGGACAACAAACATGCCGGCTCGGTCGCACAACACCTGCAACACATACCACGACTTGCTGCTTCCGCGGATGGAACAAGTCAGTCTGTCAGCTGGATTGCACCTAAAGGAGGTGTTCCAGTTACAATCTGGCAGGGGAAGCCATTGGCGCAGCCGATGGGAGTGATGTACTCGTGGGACGCAGAAAAGATCTGGGTCACTGATCAAGCCGCGGGTCCAAACAAGACGGCGGCTGTTTTCGAAATAGAACTGCCGCCAGCAAACGTCCGGAGGGCATTGTTTCCGGCTTTGAGAGATCAGAAGGAGATTACGCAAGGAAGATGTGCGGAGTAATAAACTGCGCGTCATGCTCGCTAAAGGTCTGAAGGGTTTGTATGCTTACGTAGTCTATTGTCGTCTATAGCTTACATATGGCTGCAGAAGATGAAGTCCATGGAGCGATCGGGACCGGGAAAACTGGACATGCCTGCAGCAGTATTTTCGGTCCGAATGTTGACCTCAGCGCAACGCAATTATCTTCGAGATCAAGAATGGCTTGCGTAAGCGTCCTTCCCTGAATTTTGTAGTCGGCCAAGCAAAAGACTGGGCAGATGGGATCTGTTTTCGTCGAACGGAGCAGCCTTTCAAAGAGATGGAAGCTTCAAGCGGGAGGATAGGCAATATGTTACGATTGAGTGATCGGAGTGAAATTGATTTAGGGCGATCCGGTTTTAAAAACGCACACACGCTGGAGGTTTGTTGCAGAAAAAGTAATGATCATTTAAAGCACAGAGCTCAGCTGGCCTTGTTATCATAAGTTATATAAATGCGTTTCATGAGGTAACCTGCCTGTGGGATCCAAAACCACTCTTAGCTGCGTCTATTGCACCGTTGACCAAAACCAGCGGACGTGTAAATATCGCTTTCGTGCCTGATACTGTATACCTTGCTCTGTGTGCCTGCAGTTCAACCAAAAAATTCTTTGGCGGGTGGGTTGTAACTCTCAGGTGCTGGCGAACGATCAACCCCCAGCTGCTAAAAGAAAGTATAGAATTCGATCACAAAAAGGTCAAGAAAATTCTGTCTCTTGACGAGTAAGTATATATGACGAGATTCTCTGACATATCACAAAATGATATTGTGCGCTTTAGCCTGGTGAAGTTTGTACTTGGGAAGAGCGTGTAAAACCATGTCACAACCAGGGTAGTCGCATTTTCGGCCATTGGGAAAGCTTTGCCGCAGCTTGTGGGTCGCAAAGTGCCTCTGCAGTGTATCTTTGCGAGCATATTTGTACGTTTTGGCCCTCGGGTGGATGTTGGCGCGACCAAGGCATACTGGGCATTCAAGTCCACTCTCACTCTTTAGCGAAGTAGGGTTCTCAGCGATCATGTCGGCTGAAGCTTCATCGAAACGGACTCTCCTCTGCAGTGCTCTTGGTACGTCGAGGTTATGTTAGCCCTTTGGAACTCCCTGTATAGATCCGTGCCGCGACCGTTGCGCAACTGGTGGTGTAGTGCGATCAACTCAGCCCGAAGCATGTCGCGCTTGCGCTTCAGACTAATGAGCGCTGGGTCCTTCTCAAGTTCTTGCTTTCGCTGGTCACTGAGATCTTGCGGCGCGGACGCATCACGAGTCAAACTTGAATTGGTAGCCAGCTTAATCAAAGCATCTCGTGTGGGAGTCTCCATAAAGGCTGATTGGGTGTCATCCTGAACCTGCACATAGTAGGTAAAGGTACCACTTCTCTTATGGCCCATGACAATATTCCGGGAGTGTTCATCGAGATGTCCTGCAGACCTGTCAACTCGTGAAATCGATAGCAGGTAAGGGGCACGCGTTACTCAATTTAGCCGCAGCTCCTTTCCGATATTTGTAAAGAGAGCCGGGAATTTTAAAACCTGCTGACCTGCTGGTGGCAATCTCATACTCCTGCGCTCGATCGTACTGGAGCGCTAGCGTGGGATGAGTGACCCATCGTCCCTCATCATCCTTCACAGCACGGCGAAATATTGGAATCTCCTTCATGCTCTCCTTGAAGTGAATGGGGGTGCTGAGTCGATGGTCGGGGACACGGGTATAGAGCCAGACATCTCGAGCCTTCTTGATACGCTCACTGGCAAAAGCATTGTCAAGAATAGCATACTCCGGTATGTCCTGGATAACGCAAAGGCCAAGGTTATCATTGCGCTCGGTATATGTGAAGACAGGTCTTTGAAAAGTTAGCGGGTTTCAAGCAGGATAAGAACTGAGACTTACGGGACACCGCGATTTCTCTTGCCCTTATTTAATCTATGCCTGACTCGCATGAGAAGCATCTGACAATTTGGATCTTCTGGGTGCTTCACCATATAGAGTTCGATATCTTTATATTTCAGCGCGTCGTTGCTTCTCATGTATCCGGAAGACTCGATGAGTGTTCCAGGACGGGCAGATGTCGAAGTCATCATCTTTCGCAGTGTACTAAGCTGCTGTCGACATCGTGCTGTGGGAAATTGCACTTTGCAGACAGCCACGAGATGATAAGTACTGAAGAGGAGATCATCGATGTTCACTGGTGGCTGAGTCTTTGCTCCCAAATCAAACTCGTACTCATCGGTGAGTGTAGTGCATACAAGCTACCAATATTAGCTCGATACTTATTTCTTTGAATGTTCACTTACCATAGTCATCTTACGCCTCAACACGTAAGGAAAGAGACTTTCCATTTCTTGGCACCAAAAGACTCTCCAATATCACGCAAAAACCAAGAATCCTGACTGATATTCAACATTGTGATTATCGAGATACCAGCGAAGAAATCCTTCAATCACCCTCAAGGTGACATTCTTCAGCCAGTAAACATAGTCTGGCAGTTGAAGTTCTGATGTAAATCTAGGTACCCAAGTTAGTAAAAGCTGTATCTTCATTCGGGGCAGGATATTACTTCTGAAAATTTTGCTTCACAAGATAGATATAGTTCTTAGTAGTCTCGGCGAGATCATCCTGAACCTTTGGGTCGGATTGCTGAACGAAGCTATTCCAGTCAATATCGGTCTTTTTTGTTTTGCTTCGAGCCATTGGGAGCGAATAAGGCTGCAGGCACTCCGATCAAGACATCGATATTGGAGTCTCCGAGCATGTTGAAGAGCGACATCTTGAGAAGGAAGAGGAGGCCCTTTTATCATTTTCCCTTGTCCTCAATGCTCTGTTATTCTTCTGTGGTCATGGTGTACGCGCTGGGCTGTCCCAAGAAACTAGAATGCGACTTGCGCTAGGACTAACTAAGTAAGGTCGATCCTTTCTCATAAAGCAGCGACTCTCAGCGCGGAAAGGCCACAGTTTCTGGCGCAAAAGCCACGCACAACCGTGGCCTTTCCGTCGTCACCCAGACTTACTCCGTATATAGATCGTCACGGTATGTCATTTAAAGCATCAGATCTTTCTCGATAGATAAATGAAGGATTATGTGTAAACTACGCGAGAAATGCACAAGAATTGAAGCTTTTCGAAAGAGATTGCAAATGTTGAATTGCCTAGGAACTGCGCCAACCCGTTGTTCACATAAATGGGCGGTTGCGAGGTTGCCTTAGGGCCCGTCCAGCGCCTACATGATGCAATGATAGATTACCAAGTACTTCATAGGCCTAGTAGCGCCCAGACGAGCCCAGAACATCCATCATTCTCTCAATCGACTTCGCATAAATATCAACCGCTTGCACTTTAAGAAATGTCAACTCCAGCGAGCCGGCGTTTTGCGCGACAAGACGCGTATAATCATCACGAACTCTGCGATTGAGGTTAATCTTCCGCACCCCACAAGCAATAGACTTCTAGAAGAGTCCGTCAGAGACGGTGTGCGTCCCGTGAGGCGCCAATGGTGTTGTGCTGGATACCAATGTCCCAATGGCCGCGAGGCTAGAACACGGGGGAAGAGCATTAGTTAAAGTCGAAGAAAGGAAGAAAATAGAACGAAAAGTTGAACGGGACGAATATCGTTCAAGATCCCACGCTTCCTCAGCCCCACCAGCCGGGTATGCGCCATGGATATTTCCAAATGACGTTGCTAGGAAGGGGACACCTGTCTGGCGAACAAAAGTCTCGGCATCTTCAGGTCGGGTCATGACAGCACCCATATCCGCAGTAGGCAGAGCGTCCTCGCCACCTTCGATTCGGCCCATCTCCGCCTCAATAGTAATGTCCAGTGCGCGTGCCCGGTCCACGATACCCTTACAGTAACGGACATTGGCTTCTTCGTCAAGCGTAGAAGCATCCGCCGTGATAGAATCAACAGGAAGAGTGAGGGCCAGTTCGACATCATCGGGCTTGATGCAATGGTCCAAGTTTACTGCGATCGGAACACTTGTGCCGTGCGCAGCTGCCACAACATAGCGTATGAACTCCGGTCCCTAGAAATGCATCGTCCATGGAAATAACTGGATAATGGCAGCGGAGCGTTTGCGCAGCCCGAATCACGGCCATGACCTCGTCATTATTATAGCTTGAATCACGCTATGCGTTGTCCCAAACGAATGAAAATTCACGAAACCCCCCTAAGGGGGCTGCCACTCACCAATTATAAGCACCTGCGGCGTACTTGTTTTCATTTGCATGATTGAGGATGCTCCAGGTCAGATTATTCGCAGGATATGTGTGGTGATTGCCTTCCATGATGGGGAGAGGAAAGATTCAGATGATTATGGTTCGATCAACTGTAATAGATGCTGTTCAGGGTTAATTTGAAGAGGACAATGAACAGTACAACGATATTGATCAATACCAGGCTCTATACATTACAACGTCGAGGCGGCAGATGTCCGTCTGAGCGTTGTCGAGTGTCCGCTAATTGTCGGACTTCATACCCGTCGGCGTCGGTCCGCTCTGCTATTCCCGAAAGTGAAACAGTCGGCCCACGATGCGATAGATATTTCTGCGACTGACGGTACAATACTCAAACACTGGCCAACTGGCGTTAGGTGCTGGCTTGAGTCTCTAAGCATTAATTGTAATACTTATACATAGCTACTGGAGGAAGCCTGTGCTAAAAGTTCGATTGTGCACATAGCAAAGGGGTCTAGAGTATTGCTGCCATTTAAGGTCTAAATCTAGACGAATAGGGTGTCGTATCGAGGTTATAGGGTGCGAATTTTTTGAGAGACATTGTTTGGATATGAATTATAGTTTTTATCTATGTACATGATAGGGAGCTAGGATAAAGAAGAATTTCCGAAAGAGGCATTTCAGAGACTCCATACAGCTTAGCAGCGTCAACGAACATTTGCTTCTCCGCATCGGCATAAGGAATGCCCTCTTTACGGCGCTGCATCCCGATACGATGTTCAGGCTCACCAGGGAAGAGCAGCTCATCAAAGCCCGGAGCAGGAGGAACACCATGAACACGCGGAGCCAACCTATCCATCCAGGTCTTGAAATCGTCCGTGCTCATGAAAATATCTGGTTTGATAACGATGAAGCAATGGCCAAGGTTTTGCGGCCGAGGATCCTTATACTGGTCGCCAACCTCACCACCAAATGCTGCGCCCGTCAAGACGCCCGACATGATATCCATCAAGATGGCAATACCAGAGCCCTTTGGCCCTCCGATAGGCGCCATGCTTCCGTTCAAGGCGACATTGGCATTAGTAGTTGGGTTACCATCAGTATCCAAAGCCCAGCCATCTGGGATGAACTCTCCGCGACGGGCTGCCCGGCGGATTTTACCCTTTGCAACGACAGAAGAAGCCATGTCCAGGATGTAGGGGACCTCATTGTGGGAAGGAGCACCGGCGGCGAAAGGAGAAATGCCGAGTAGAGTATCCTTACCGCCGAAAGGTCTATTCGGCTTTGTGGTCGCCACAAGGGCTATGGAAGAAGCCATCAAACGTGTAGAGATCTATGGTATTGGAATGGTGACAGTCAGCCATTCGAATCACTTCGGCATGGCTGCTATCCACGTCATTCAGGCTTTAGAGAAGAATATGATATCGCTAGTATTCACGAACTCAGCAAAACAAATGCCACGTTTGAAGGAATTGGGTGCAAGATGAAGAATATCATGCATGCCCTGGACTTGGCTTCGCACTTGATTATTAGCCATGAAATATACAGGCCCCGATCGAAAGTTCATGGTGGGTGAGGGTGGAACGAGGGAGTTCGGCAACGGACCGGAGCCGAATCGGGATTGATAAGATTTTCTCCGACGGGGATTTAACCGGGGACCCATTAAACGGTCTTCTAGACCTCCCATGCCTCTAAACCTAACTTACCGCTCATTTCTAGCAATTGTCACAGAGAAAAGAGTCTGATTAAGTTCGTCATGGCTATCAAATGCGCTACGCAACCCGCATTGACTCTGCGGCCTGTGCCCCGGCGGAGTTCCGGCCGCATTCTCGGGCGACGTCTATACAGCAGTAGAGCTCCGACAGTGGCCGTTCTGTTCCAGGATATTGACCCTCCAGTCATCAACGGGGTCCGGAAACCTCGCAAACCAGGCGGTGGGTACGCGTTTTCATACCATCAATTGCGCTTGGATTTCCCATGCTTTCCCTCGCTGTATATTTCTCTTTGGTTACATTTGGTTACATTAGTCGATTTTCAATATTCCCCGCCAATTAATGCTTAGCCGTGAAATTCTATACTAATACCAAACCCACAGGCTATCAGGATTCGGGAGCAGATATTGCCTACACGCTTCAATCCAAAGGAATCAAGATCATCACGCCCGACCCGTCACCTCAAGTGTCCAAACATGAAGGCTGGTGCTTCTCGGACACAGAAGAAGGTATCGTCGCCGCCGTCCGTAATGGCGCCACTCATCTATGGGCCAACACAATCCTCTTTGACTCACACCCACTCCAAAAATCTCAAAAGCTGACGCCTTATGCTTCGGATCTCTACGTCGTGGGCCAGCCCCCGGGTCTAGTAGAAAACTGCGATGACAAGGCATTCTTAAATGACAAGCTTCGCATACTCGGCGACTATACCCTGCCGCGCTCACGGCTTATCTCAAGCTCTGATAATATCGACGACTTCGTGCATTCCATAGAGCAGTTCCCCATTGTGGGTAAACCAGTCCGGGGGCGCGGAAGTCACGGCGTGAAATTATGCCATGATCCATCTCAATTGAAACAACATATCGAAACGCTTCTCACAGAGTCGCCTCTCATCATGGTGGAGGAGTATCTGGCAGGGGAGGAAGCAACCATCACAGTCATGCCGCCATCCCCTGAACGTCCGGAACATTGGAGTATGATGCCCGTTACGAGATTCAATCATGCAGATGGCATCGCCCCGTACAATGGCGTTATTGCAGTCACTGCGAACTCCAGGGTTGTAACGGAGGCGGAGCTGAGTGACCCGGCCTACGGAAAGATCATGGAGGAAAGTAAGAAGGTTGCTCAGCTAATCGGGGCAACGGCGCCTATCCGGATTGATGTTCGGCGTTTCCGGGAAGGCTCAGAGTTTGCCCTTTTCGATATCAATATGAAGCCGGTAAGCTATCCTCATTCACTTGTAGTTTTTTGCAATGGCAGAGACTTGCTGCTGACTAGGAAATGTGCAATATAGAATATGACCGGACCCGGCCGTCCAGGCCGCGAAGATCAGGCTAGCTTGACTGCCATGGCTGCCGCTGCCATCGGGTGGGACTACGGAACTCTTTTGCGGAAGATTCTGGCGAGCGCTCAACGTCTGAGTGTTTTTCGTGACTATCTCAGTCCATTTTGAGTTAAGCTTAGTTTGTAGATAGCAGAACTTTGTTATGCAAGCGTTGTTTGACTTCTATCATGTGATTTATATCAGAAATATAGTGGTGAATATATGGAGCTCCTCTATAAATTTAGTTATTTTCTATGCCTTGCATTCCCAATCAGCTTTTTTGAAAAAGTGGTAATAGGAAAATGGGTGGCCAAAGAATAGTGACCAGGACAAAGATTCACCAGGGCAGTTTCTCCTACTCAGAGAAAAGCATATTCTTGATACAAAACCGTAAAAACTAAAATCTAGTTGCTATTATGGTACTCTCTAAATACCTTCTAAGCCTCCTTATGACAGTTAACTCTATTCACCCCATTGAGGCTAAACACAGGCTGGAAGTTCAACATATATTCATCTTCAGGTGCAACTTCAAAACCAAAACGCACCAGGTCTTCTTTGTATGGGGACATATGCGTGCTTGTGACCCTAGTGGTAAATTCGGATTAATTTTACTTGTGCCAGAATGGGAGGAATCCAAGATTGAACAAAGTATCATGCCAACGGTGTTCTTTGCTAGATTGGTACTTCTATAACTCTTCCAGGTTCCTGTGGAAACTAAGGAGAGCAATCTCGAAACCCTTGCTTCTCTCGATTGAATCCGTCATAGATGGACCACCGACGATTAAGCGATGACCCTTCACGCAGGCCATCTCTTTCAATTTCTTGAGTTCTCGGACAAACGTATTCTTATGCTCTTGCGTCACATCGGGACGGAACTTGAACATAACTGCTGCCGTTTTCTTTTACACTGGTCAGAGTTGGACGGGAAGTTGGTATTGCGACTAACCCATGTGGACTACCCTCATATTGAGTAGCTGTGATAGTACTCAAAGTCTGAGTTGATTAAGATAGCAATGAAGGACGAAGTCAACGTTGCAGTAGAAGAATCAAACCACCAACAGAGTGTATAATAATATGGAAAGGATCAAATCGGCGAATCACTGAGCGGGTAGTGTTGTAAGATCTCATAGGATAGTCTATCCAGCTAAAGGATGCACCATCTTCAATTAGGCTATATCGAATCTCTGAGTCAATGGATGTCGGATGATGAAAGGCGTCTTATGTGACTGACAAATCCGGCGACATTGACCGTTTTTCTGTTGGGCTATGCAATTGTCTAGATTGGTGTTGACGTTGCATCATATCACATATTACTCCAGAGATCGAAATTAGATGCTTTCGAATGATAAGAATGTAATTGAATGATGAGTTTGGGGAAGGCTGCCTGTAGTCCTTCTAAGAGCACTACGCATGGCCATCCATGGCAGATGGAAATTTTGCTAAGATTTGAAAACAGCCGGATAACAACGGAAAGCTATCCTAGTAGCTATGACTGGGGACCCAAAAAGTCATGGAAACCCGAGTATCGCATCTACCTCCGCCGACACTGCATCTGCCACCTGTTCCGTGGTCGTGGATACTCCCAAGCCAGGTGTCAGAATCTGCCCTGCTTCTACGACAGGCGTAACCGCCTGTTTCATGGCCTCTACCTCTTTCACGTAGTCAGCATATACTAGTAACTCTGCACCAGAAAGAATCAACGCAAGAGGATTCGCAACGCCCGTCCCTGTGATATCTGGTGTTGCTCCATGCGCAGCTTCAAAGGTCGCAACCGTATCGCCGATGTTTGCTCCGGGAGCCAGGCCGAGCGAGCCAGCCAGTTAAACAGCCAAATCGGAGAAGATATCCCCGTACTAGTCCAGAGTGACCACCACATCAAAGCGAGCGGGAGCCGGAACAATGGTGTGACACGCCGCATCAATCGTCAAGTCATCGGCTTCAACGTCGGGGTAAAGCTGGGCGACTTCCCGGAATGTTCGCAGGAAGAGTCCGTCCGATGCGTGAAGAACATTCACCTTATGTAGATAGGACACTTTCTTCCGGCGGTTCCTCCGGGCATATTCAAAGGCATAGTGGGAGAGGAGACCTTCCAGAATGCGCTGTGACTAACTCTCTTGACAGCCTCCGCTGCAGTACCACCCTTGACCTCGCGCTCCCAGCCGATATACACAACCTCGGTGATCCCGCGTATGACTAGATCCATCTTTTCATAGCTGCCCGAAATACCGCTATACCCTTTGATCGGGTCAAGGTTCAAGAAGAGGTTCAAATCTCGTCGGATAACATTATTGATAGAGGGATAATTGGCCTCGGAACCATCCGTCTGCTGACAGGTGATACGTCCTTGAAGCTTTCTGGCGTGTAGGGGGGCCCTTGGTACAGAATTTCACGTTGTTAAGGCGTTGTATAACTTCAGACGGTAAAGGATGTCCATATAGGCCAACAGCTTCATCTGAAATAGGAATAAAATCCCACACGGGCTGGATCCCTGTCGCTTCAAGGACGCGGGTGGTCCCTATTAAGATATCTGGGCCAATCCCGTTTTCTTTGAGCACGCCGATGCGCATTGTCAACGCTTGAGAAAGACCTCGAAAGATTAGTAAGACAGTATACAACAATGATTATTATATTACTGCCAGTCAGGCTCTGACCACGTTATGGCTGCAGGTCGGGATTAAAAACGATGTAGGTCGGTAGAAACCTGCACGTTGTATCGGCTGATCCGACGGGTTTCTCGGGTAGTCGCCAAAAGGCCTGCAGTCTTACATATATATGCCATGCCATTGTTGAACTTTAGTTTCTAGCATTGCGGTTAACCATTTTGTGCAATGAGATCTTAGCGGGTGAGTTTATTGTAGCCTCGATGCCTTAGATTATCATCATTGGATTACGAATATGACCACCACCCGCATCCAAAGCTAGATCTAATGTCTCAGTTGCAAACCTTCCCGAGGTGATTTAAGAACTGATTGTGAGGCCACAATGTATTATCTGAGGGGAGATAAGGTCTTCGTTAACCGCCCAACAAGTTGTCATAGTCGAGATGTCGATTTATGTTAGCAGAGATAAAGAGTCGACTAAAACATGAAGAGAAAGGTAACATTGCTAGAATACTACGATGTATGACCAGCTCACTTAAAAATTTAGATGATTAACCACGAACCTTCAAAACCTCGGGCTTCACCTGAGATAGCGTACAGTGAGATGGCTTGGTGGAGCTGGTTTGAGACTTTCGCCCCTGGCCTGCCTTGAATCACGGGTTCTTATACATGACAGAGTTTGTACGCGGAGCTTATTCGTAAATAATTCTCTATCAGGATATGCGGACTGGTCTTCCCATGCATGCGTGGCAGAGTTTAATGGATGTGGAAATTGCGAAGCATGAGTCCCTACAGAGTATGCTTTCGGCGTTCCAAAACTTATGATCTTCAGTCTGTAAAAGACCACTTCCTAATCTATATTATCTACGACGAACTATATCCATCCGATCCTTCCTCATGTTTCTAATCTTTCTCTGAAACAGGAAAGAAAACAAATGACCACGGTTCAACGAATCTGGTCTGGATTACATCTTCGGGATCTTAACATCTCCGGTCTATGACAACTGAACAAAACATCCAGGAGGCAGCAAACCAATGATGTCAGATGATGCAGATTGACAGCGGACAGCAAAGTCGGAGATCCCGTGGACCTCGCTGATAGGTTACAGCCATGGCTTCGGAGCTGTTCTGGTCCTATTGTAGTCGAGACCAGTCAAGCACTGTATCATTTGCGGGGTTGGAATGCCGATCTTCATGCCGGTGCTTAATCCTCCAAATCCCATCTATTCGGATTATTATCCACCCGCATACATTCCAGACAAGACGAGGCCCCTCTTAAATGCGAATTTCGGCATCTAGAGGTGTCTTTTTCACATTGAGAAGCAAGTTCTGTAGGCAATATGAGCCCGCTCTCCGCAGCTACAAATTTGTTCCTAGGCCTGGGCCTCATACGCGACGCATCCTCCTCAGTACAGGTCGATGGAAAAACCTGTACCGTGACACCCCTTGGTCGCGGTCAGGATGACGTTCCTAGCATCCTCCATGCCGTGGAAAGGTGTGGCCAGACACCAGGAGGAAGAGTTGTTCTTCCTGCGCCGTATACCTATCGCATCAACCAGCGAATGACAACGCACCTGGAGAATTCAACTCTGGAGCTAGGTGGGACGTTACTTTTCAGCGACGACATTGGGTATTGGGTCAAGAATTCCTACCGAATTGACTTCCAAAACCAATCCACCGCATGGCGGGTAACTGGGCACGATTATGTGGTTGATGGAGGCCCTGTTACGGGTGGGATTGACGGCAACGGTCAGTTGTGGTATTCTTGGGCACAAGGTGGAAGTAACGTGTTCGGGAGACCGATGCCATTGCATGTGTTGAATTCGACGCGGGCTGTATGCCGGAATATAGCAATTCGACAGCCGCAGTTTTGGGCCGTCCTGGTTGAATCTTCGTCGCACGTGGAGTTGGATAATTTCTACGTGAATGCGACAAATACAGACTAGAATGCTACCAAAGACACGCAATGGATCCAGAACACAGACGGTATTGATACATATCGATCCGATCATATTACGATCAGCAACTGGATATATGAGGGTGGTGATGACGCCGTGGCCTTCAAACCAAATTCAACTAATATCCATGTTGAGAATGTCACGGTGTATGGGGGCCCCGGTATTGCATTTGGATCACTGGGACAGTATCCCAACCGACATGATATCGTCGAAAATATAACCGTTAAGAATGTCAAGGTGAGCTTGAGTTGTGCAACCACCGGAAGATGCATACGAGGCTAAGCTAAACAGCTCCAACCATCGTCCCAACGGACAATGAACTCTGGAATTTATTTCAAGAGCTGGTATGTCACATACACTCAAAACTACTATTCGCTAATACGCCCCTAGGATTGGAGTGAACTATGGCGTCCCTCCAAACGGCGGAGGAAACGGCCATGGTTATGTGCGTAATGTGACAGTTGAAGACATCACACTGAAGGACGTACAACTACCAATATACATTGATACTTGGTGAGACTCTACCGTTTAGTTTCAGTACACGGGCTGATAATCACCAGTTTGAGTTACCTATTTGATCAGAACGTCACCCAGTACTGCGACACCTCCACGTTTCGCTTCGATGATATCCGCTTTAGGAATATAACTGGTAACGGCCTTGCAACTCCCACAGACTACACAGGCCAGAACATTACATTCGCTGTGTCCTTAATCTGCTCCAAGGAGGCACCATGTGAGGGCCTTAATTTCGAAGACGTCGATATCAAGTTGCCCGACACGTATAGCGGCAAAAGCGTGCTCTGTCAGAACGCTCAAGTCGAAGGGCTCACGTGCAACGCATAGTTAGGTAGTTTGCGGTGATGTGGGAGACAAGGCCTTTCTACTATTTGTGATTCAGATGGCGTTACTGTGGATTGTCATTGGAGTCCGGTACCTCGGAGGTTGGGTGAACATGAAACATGAAATCAAAGTACTAAATCGGAGTGAGGAAGAGCTTCTTACAGCTTCAGCATAGTGGATAGTGTGCTTCAGGGGATGCTAATCGCCACAGTACTGCCGTACACAACACGTACACCACTATAAGGTTGGATTATAATATTATCGCAGTCCTATAGAATGACTGCGCTTCTTTTCAGTTGTCCAGCAAGTCAAGGACATGAGTTAAAGCATTCAAGGAGAGCATGGAAAGCTCAAGCCTACACCAGCAATCCTGGTGAGTTCTTTCATGCTTGTTACATCTTTAACCGCTGGGGAATAACATACTTCGATCTCCACGGTATGTCGAGCCATGGCATGATGTCATCAGGATCGAATCCTAGATCAGCCCCAAGGACCTATGAAAGCGAATGACTCAAATTTTGCCATCAATGGCTCTCCAAGATCCACGTTTCGTGCAGGATACAGAGTTGTTGAGGCGGCTCGTATTTAGGTGGCAACCACAACACACCAAACCATGGGATCACTCCATTTTCTTCAAGGGGTTAGTTGACCAAATATACAATGATTGGTCCACTTCTCAAACATCCAAGGATACGAGGAACCAATAGAGATCGGGTGCACCAAATTTGGGCCATTCAGGCAACCAGCTAAGGACCCTGCTGAGACAACTCGCATTCATCGGTAGAGCTGTCAGAATGATGCGGTGTGCTTCGTATTCGCCGGTCATCTGCAATGACTGGGCCAATCACTAACAGGATAACTGAAACATGACGAGAAGACAGAAAAGAAGTTGGAGAGATAAAAGGGACGCGGAATCTAAAGATTCTTCGTCAATGGGAAACCTTCAAGCCGAAGAAAAACAACAACAGCACACAAGGCAAGCTTAACCAACCAAAATGCATCTCCCAAAACCACTGTCAATTTTCATTATCAACATCGCTCTTGGAGGGTCCGCAGCAGCAGCTGGATGCGGTGAGTTTGATGCCTGTCCTCTGACTGAATATTGCACGACTGCCACCTTCACCGCTCCATCGACGACAACCATTACCACATGTGTCCCTACCGCAACCTGCTTGGGAGTCTACTGTAAGTTCTCTTGACAGTGTTCAATAGAACCTTTATTCTGACAACGAATAGCGAGCTGCGTGTCCGGTGGTGGAGGCCCCGGTTGCTGCTCAAGCTACTGCGCCGCTACTAAATGTCGTCCAACTGATCCTAAATGGCCGGGTTGCTCCGAAGATCTGGGAGTATGCCTAGATGACACGAATTGCTGCTATGGGAACAAGTGCGTGGAAGGACTTTGCCAGAGGAATTGAGAAATACGGGTTACCTGTCCGTGGGGACTGGGTAAGAGAGCACCAACGGGTACAGGGCCATCAAGTTGCATTGTGTTGAAAGTGTAGCCCTAGTTATCTATCCTCATAGCTACATCCATGAAGAGGAAGAGATCAATTTCAGTACTTCATTTGCTATCAAGCATTCCTCCACGACATTATCATCATCTGCCATTCACAATCAAGCCCTCTCAATCAATTTTCGACCTCGGGACCCAGTCACACCCGGTAGACCATATCATCGATGCTTATCAACTGTGTCTAGCAGCCAAGGTAGACAGCTATGTATAGGTTAGTGCCAAGACGTTTAAAGCGACATATAGTAGAATATAAGAACATACCATTGGCAAACAGGGCATAGGTATCAGCATTCAGCAAAGCCTGGCTGGCGGAGAGAGAGGTGGCGGCGGAGTATCCGTAGCCGAGGTCATCAGTACCGGGGCTGTACACACCAGGAGCATGGGTGAACTCGTGGAGGGTAGTGGTGGCCTGATCCTGAGCATGGCAAGTCCTAGACAGTGCAGGAAGGTAAGAGTAGTAGAGGTCGCAGTTGGCAATGATATTGTAGGCAGGGAGAGTGTATGCCAACACGTTGGAGCTGCAGTATCCGTAGACATCACTACAGTAGTGCGTGGTACTTCCGGATGATGTTGAGGCAGCCTCGCTAGCAACGGCGTTCAGGCGAGCAGCGACGGTGCTACGAGTGGAGCTGGACGTTGTCTTGAAATATTCTTGGAAGCGAGAAGAGGAGCCCGACTGAGCGGCAGTGGCAGCAGCTCTGGCCAAAGAGACAGTATTGCTGAGCGCTGTCCGGAGGGCTGTGAGCTTGGTGCCGGAGCAGGAGGTGAGCTTGGTGCGGCGCTCAAGGAATTTTACTGCCTGAGTAACGGTTGCGGCCTCCGCGGCATCGACTTCGATAGAGAGCTCATTGGAGGTGAACGGGAGGTACCCGGTTACCTTGTTCTCGGTGGTGATAGGCACCACACCGTTACTGTTGATGGTGATAGCACCACCCTCAGACAGGTCGCTAGTGCTTGCGATATCGAACTCGTCCTCAATTGTGGCACCAGGGGCGAGGGTAGTCAAGGCATCGTCCGAAAGACCTTCAGTAATGAGACGTTGCTTGATTCCCTGGAACTGGACCTCGGTGGCTGGCTGATATTAACACGGGCCCATTCTGTCAAAGAAAGCTACGACATACCGTTGCGGAACAGAGACACCTTCTTTACTGGGGCCGTGTCCTTGAAGAAGTTCAGATGCACAAAGGTCACATCCTCACTGCCAGTGTTCTTGACCACAGCCTTGATGCGAGTGTTTCCCACCTGACTGAGAGTTACGTCAAGGCCAGGTGTGGCACTAGCCACCTCAACGGGGATGGCGTTGAGGGTGGGCGCGAGAGCCATGAGAAGAGAGGAGGCAGAGAGGAAACGCATCTTGAAGTTGAAGCTCTTGAAGTAGAGAGGACGATTTTGGCTTGATTGAGTCGCTGGTGATGAAGAGAAGGCTGGTCATGACGAGCCCTTTTATAGACAGACCTCATGCTCTGTGCGACTCTCGACTCTATTCAATCACCACTCCTCGTAGCATGTTGATACTGCATCACGGTGTATCCCTGTTTGCTCCAATCGACCATCATAGCTACTGGAGATATTCACACTGCATAACACCAAGGTGCACATGCTGGATATATTGAAGCGATCAGCCAATCAGGCCCTCCATTGGCCTGATCTGGGGTATGATTGATGGAGTGAACGTTTCATCAACAGTGTATAGCAGGATGAATTCCTTGGCCCGCCGGAGGACCGCTGCATGATATATGGATTTAGGAAGGTCCGCTAAGAGGTTAACCACATCTGGCAGGATGGGATATTGAGACCAAGACGTGGCTTGATACTATTTTATAAGGAGCAAGATAAGAACAGTTGAATGCCGTCGCACATCCCCGGCTTCCGGTCTTGGCGGACATCTAAGACTTCTTGGCGCATCCGGCAGTTGATGAAATGTATACCTTTTCTTATTTGAAGCGTGCAATTGAAAGACGGGTAGGCATCTTGCCTGAGCCCGAAATGCGGTCGAGTCAATTCTATGTGGCTTGTGATGCATACATATAGGCACCCCTTTGGTTTTATACCCACCAAATAATGAGGTAGTTAAGCAAACCATTCTTCAATAAGGATTTACTCCCCTCTTCCATGGAGTGTCAGCAAATTGCATTAGGGGGCTGCCATGCCATGTCAACTGGTGCTCAGACCCGGTACTATAATGCTTAGCTGCAGACCAGAAAGAGCCGAGTGAATACAGAGCAAGCTACTAGACATGAAGAATGTAACCCAAGCCTTGCAGGACCCCGGTAGTTTAAGATAAAGGTTATTTTCCGTCAATCAAAGCTTTTACAGCTCACATCATTGCCTTGTGGGTCATTCAAAGCCCTGTTTTAGGGTATCACACGATACTAGTTTAGGCAATGTAATTGGTGTGCCGCGATATTGAATGCCGAGTAGCGCAAAGCCGTGGCTCATCGGCGCTTTCCGGCTTCACCCTTATCAGGCACTCAGTACTCTGTTTAAGGGGATGCACATTCCTGCATACCTGCAGTCCCACAGTATATTCTACTTTCAAAAGTACGTTCAGTATATTTGCTTCCACATCCTATCCCGTGCAAATGAGCGCTTCTACTACGTTGCAAGTTACTATCACTCCACCCGTTATCTCGGCGTTTTCCGATCCCACGGTGCCTATACAAGTGTCTGTGCACAATCCCGCGGATACGCCGGTCACTGTACTCAATTGGGGTACCCCGCTGGACCCTAGTGCGAATGTCCTGAGTATTTTCGAGATCCAGGATATTACCGAGAATCAGCCGGTGATCCTCGAAACAATTAAAATCTCCCGTCGAACACCACCTTCGGCCGATGATCTGGTGGAAATCCCCGCGGGCAGTTCAGTCGACAAGGAGGTGAAAATACCTCTTGTTCCTCTTACAATAGGACACGATTACTCGATCCAAGTAAAGGGGATTTGGCATTCAGTGTGGGAGAGCCCCCGTGAAGCAGTTACTGCGGCGAATCTGGAGCAATTTGGAGAAGCTCGGCGTGGAGAGTTTTCGTCCAACGTTGCGGCAATCGAGATTCAGTAACAACAGGGCTATCTGCCATGAGATACCTGCTGTGACAGGACTCTCATAGGACAGTGAGGCAAGTAGGTTTCAGACAGGGGACTGTTCCATTTCATAGGGTAAAAGAGACATGTGAACTCCAAACTCTATACAGATGGATCGTGACCTGGATACTCCTTTAAACTTCAGCTAAAATTGGTCTTTTGTACTTTCATTTAGCCTAGTTCGTAGTGACCTAACCTACACTTGGCATTTATTGCGACTGGATCTCGTTGACTAACTGACCCATCACGCCAATGATATTATAGTGTTTGGCTTAGGGCCTTAGCCTACCCTGGAGGAAACGGTTAGACCTCGGTGGCACCAGGGTAAGGTTGAGAATCATTTGAAGCGGCGCCGTTCTGTCTAGGACCGGATTTAGCAGAAAGGCTTTCTCATAATAGGTCCGAGGCCAGCCATGACTTATCGCCCTTTCCAGCCGTATCTGGACTAGTATTGGTACGTAAGTTGGCAACACGTTTCATGAAGTAGCCAAGCTGGAGGAAGGATGGTCACTAATCGACTAATACTAAATAAACCACAGATATACATCTTCAAGAATGAAAGCATAGAGTTGACTAGGAAGATAGTATAACAAGGAACCCATAAAATAATCATCTCAACCCGCAGTTACACAGTAAAGTAATGCTCGCTGATAGCAATCTCGCGTATCGTCTCGTGTAAAAACGAGCACACACCAATCTTCCACGCCCGGCATCTTCCGTGACCGCTAAAACGACATCGCTGAAGCGATTACTTTCCGATACATCTTGGGATCTTATAGTTCCTTCGGGCGGGGAATAAAGGTCACGCTCTTCAACGTTGGCAATCTCCTCCACAAATTTGGCGATCATAGTCGGCTCCCACATACCTTCCTGGCAAGGACACCTATGTAGTAAAGAAATGGCCTTGCGGCGGATTGGCTGATTCGCGACATTTCATGGCTATTAAACATAGGGAGGGAATAATGCCCGAGTCAAGAGTGAATGTTACCCCAAAGACTTCGGAGGGTACGAACTGTTTTCGGGGAGATATGATATCAACAAATATGGTGGAAAGGAAGACTATTCGCTCACACATGGAGTTGAACTGATCACATATTATTTCTCTACCTGCATTGCAGGTAAAGGCCTGAAAGAAGGTGTAGTAGTGTCGGATTTCCAGGAGTATGGCTGCTCTGGAAGAGACTGCACTCTTACTAGCAGTTTTCTGGAACGAGAGGTTTTGAAAATCAGCTAGCCAGACCATGGAGTTTGTTCGAAGGACATCCAACTGTGCGAAGAGATCTGGGGCGTGAGAAGGGTCCATCCTTCTAATTCCCGCGTATTTTAAGCAGCGGCTGACGGCCAAATCCAATCTTTGGCCGAAGTATGACCGGCTACTCAATTCCAATAGCTTTCCACGGATGTGGTGCTCTGTGTTCGATAGACAATCCAGAAAATATCTTGCCTCCTCCTGAGATTGGAAAATCGTTGGCAGCAATGGTGGCTCCAGCCTAACGCCATCCTGTGGAGAGGCCAACAAGAAAACAGGTATTCGTTCGCCAAAGAATGTTGCATCGACATCCAGCCGGGTAAACATATATGTCACCTGCTCTAGCAGATTATGTCGCTCCTGCTTGACAACAGATAGCTACAACCACGCTTGTAGTCGCGGTAGACTTCGCTAGGCAAAGTAGCCAAGACGCGGGGGCTATTTCGCAAATGGGCTAATGCGCCGATTCTATTCCCTTGGAGCATCTCAAGACAGACACATAAAAGGCACACAACAAGCGCGGCTTGAGCTCGCTGTTGGTCATCACTAGCCTCCTCCAATCGCGATCGCAAATGGGATATCACCTTGACATACTGCCTTACAAAGACATGATGGAACTCATTCAGTCCGACCAATCGTAGCGATGGGCTCTTACCTCTCGCGCTTCGGTGCAAGCCCCGACACCAACTGCTGCATGAAGTACTGCGGGCTCTTGGTGGGAGAGCTGAAGGATGAACTGGTGCCAGAAGCTCGACGGGAAGTATCCCGAAATTTCGTGTACCGTGTGGTTGCGAAAATAAGCAAAGCTTTGGGCCTCAGTGACCGTGAGCTAAAGCGGACTTCGCACTGAAGTTGAAACAGGGGGCGCTGGCAGATGTGCAGAATGATGAGATTCCTTGGGAACCAGCAGTCGTTTATTTGCAGATTCGCGGAGTGAGGTAGGTGGTACCTCATATTTATCGCATGCCCTGCCAGTGGACGAGCATCTTTTGCAGACAGATCGCGATTCGTCGCATTTAACTTTGCGTATACTACAGGGTAGTTTGTTGACAAAGCAGTCTCTCTGAAATGACCAAGTCGCACTTGCCGACATGTCCTACAGCCAGTTCGTCCCTTCGATCCACGGTTCCCTGTTTGTTTTGCCATCGCGGTGACGGGGATGACCGTTACGACCAAGTTCTACTGCGAGGGTATAGGATGACCAAATAGTATACACGGGATTGAAACTACTATAAAATCATTTAGTTGAACGGGGTGTTCTTGGTGGGTGGCGGAGATCAATCTTTAAAGTACGCTGATTGGCTGATGAGCGAGCGGACGAATCAGGGGTTCTCCCTCTCGTCACGTTGCATCCCAAGACCTACTTAATCTCTCATGGCGTAAGATATCATCGGACACAAGGACACACTGTTTTGTCTCTATGGATTCAATTCATTCCCTACTATAGTACGACCCTCGCCCTTCGACCCTTTACAGGAATAAACTCAGGTGAATAGCATAATGGCTCAACTCGTAGCCTCCTTGACAAGTATAAATCTTCGTCCATCAGCCCTCAGTTTTCTCCCAAGCATCATTTTAACTTGCCCATCTTCACTTTCTTGAATGTCACAATTTTTTTAAATTTTTTTTTGTTGTGCCTATTCCCATTCAAATGGTCCACATCCACTATAGTGGATGGTTCCTAGACCTGCTCGACTCAGACGACCGATCCCCTCTTTACAGAGTCAAAGTATGGCCTCACTCCCCACAAATGGAAATGATCCGCATGTGCAGTAGCGACAACGACAACAACCATATCCTGCCGCGCTATTCCGACAATGCCGATATAACTGAACCTGCTCCTCCTTCAGCCGTATGCACTGCCGCATTCAAGGCCCTCAGCCTTCAAGTGAAGCTCAACGTCCACGGCCATGAGGTTCTCCTCCAGCGTGAAAGCACGTTTACGAGCACGTACAACTACGATAGCTCCATGGCAAATATGGGGCTAACTTGGCAGGCCGATGGTGCTTTGACGGGTGACTACCAGTTGATTGACCAATGGGGAACTGTTATTGCACGATTCCGGAACAAGATATTCTCTAATGTCGAGGTCGGTTCATTTGAGCTAGTGGGTGACCTCGCTGAGAAGTTTAAGGACGAGATTTTTATCAGTGGATTAGCAGTGTCAGCCATGGTTCAAAGCTTGGATCTCGTTGCCATGGTCCTGGTATGGGGCAGTCCGAATAAAAGGTAGTTACCTGTCATTAGTTAATGCTCTAGAATTTTCTTTGGAAGATTTTATGTAGCTGTGTCTGCGTGCTAAGTGCTGCAACAGCGTATAACTCAGGGCCCCATATATCTGGTCGTCTGAAAGCATACTTTATTTCTGTTCGGCAGTATAGACTCTATGGATAGTAGCTTGAGTGTTAGAAATCACACTTTTCGTACCCTTCTCGAAAGAGTGAGGCCTCCGAGAAGAGGGTTCGGTACCATAGCCAAGCTAGGTTAGATGAACGACATTCACCGTAAATAGCTGTACAATGCAAAGACACGCGACGATCGGCAATTACTAGCTTCATGAAGGTATCTGGTTCTCTGGGACTGGCAACATCCTTTACTCGAATTCAGTGATGCACTTTGGTACATGCTACCACGCCGACCGAGATGCGTTTCACCGGTTCTACGTCATGGAACTCCTTGATGGTAAGGGTAGCGAAATTCTATTCTGTGGTGATTCGCGTCCTAAGTTAAGTACATTCTGAAAAAAAAAAAAAAAGAAGGGAATATCGAACGTTCCCTCTTCTCCTCCCCTTGGTGTTGTGATAGCCGTACGGCAACCTGCAATACGAGGGATAATCATTGTAAACAAGCTACTTAAATCTTAATCGTCAGAATAAGAGAGTACGACGGTACCTGAAACAGCGATATTTTGCAGCAACCCCCAAAAATAACTGTTCAGTTGCTACGAAGCCTCGGGATCGGCACTCATCCCATCTTGCCGATCTGCCAGCCCTAGGACAAATATGTAAAACACGAACGGCTAAACAACGATCGGCATAAGATACGAGTGATCATCAGGGCCCAACCAAGAAACCCCGTCCTATCGTGAGAGCACTTGAAGACACTTGGGGACACTTTCTTCCGCAGAGTAGTAGGGAGAGGCGCTGGAGGACTGTCTATATAAAGGGGTCACCAGCAGTGCGAATTAACTGGACTCATCCCATCAGATCGTCAGCAACGCACCAAAACACTCATATTGCCTCTTAGTATACTCCCCCATTACCTCGACAAAGCCAACAAAATGAAGGTCTCCGTCGCCGCTATCTCCCTCTTCGCCCTCAGCGCCGCAGCGCTCCCCTCTGAAGTCGTCCGCCGCGGCGCCAACGACGCCACTGTCGAGCTCATCGGCGAGCTGGAAGGTTTCCGCTCAAACTTTTACACCATCAACGGCCACAAGACTATCGGTACATTACTACCCCTCTCCCCCTTCCCCCTGGCTCCAAGACTCCTCAAGCTAAATCTAACACCCCCAGGCTACGGACACGACTGCGTCGCAAAGCAAGACTGCGGTAGCATTAACGCACCCATCAGCAAGTCCGAGGGAGCCGCACTCCTGAAGAAGGACATGGCAGGCTTCGAAAGGTGCGTGTGCAAGATGGACAACGCCAAGGACCTCAATGCGAACCAGTACGGGGCGCTGGTCAGTTTCGCCTATAACTCTGGTTGTGGAGGTGTGCAGTCATGGTGGCACGGGGCTATGGCGAAGAAGAACTTTGATGGAATTTGCGACGCGCTTCCTACTACTAATACTTTGAATGGGTTGTTGACTTCCCGGCGGAAGAAGGAGAGTGCCTTTTGTAAGAAGGCCACCAGTGAGATGTCGGGTTGTTAAATTACTTGTGGGGGTGGGGTTTTGTCTTTTGAATTTGTTTTTTGTTTTTTTTTTTTTTTTTTTTTTTTTTTGTTTTGTGTATCTGTTTGTCGTTTTGATTTGCTAGGGATTAAGCTTCTCTCGTTGAGGGTGGTAATATATTCATTAGAGCTGTATCAACTTCTTGAAAACTGTGGAAGCAGGATAACTTGTTTCTCTGGCATTTCTTTTATATGCAATTCATGAGACAAGGCTGAGTCTACATTATCAGCGCCCAGGTATCAGATATCGGTAGAAGGAAAAGGGGAAACAAAAAAGAACAAAAGAATATTCTCGTCAAACTCCATGTAGTCGCTCAATTAATACACAACCCGATCGTGAGAGGTAATTAGCAGACAATGCGTTAGAATACTTCAACCACCGGGCCCTGGTACACATGTCTCGCCTGCAAAACATAATAGACTATCGCAATGATCACGGTCCCGAAAGTCCCGACCACGCTGTAGTTCATGGTCGTATAATCGACTACTGGCGTAGTGGGCCAGAAACTGAAGAAGATCACAATGATTATATATGCAACGGCGAATGCGTTAATTGCGATACCCAGGATTCCAGGAACTCGGAACGGCCCCCACACCAACGGAGCGTTCGGGACATTCACGGTCATTCCCTCGTATTCGCTGCTGGCGCGGATTTGACCACGAATGCGCCGGTAGAGAAGCAAGGATCCGACCGACAGGTACGACAGGTAGAGACCCGAAATGGCCATCGACAGAATGTCGTTGAGCGCGACGTCAGAGCCGATGTTGATGAGGCCGAGGAGGCATGAGACGGCCATGGTGAAGAAGACGGCGTAGATCGGGATGTTGGAAGTCGGAGAAACCTAGCCCACTTGTCAGTAGCATCACTCATCGAGATCCCTCAAGGTGGAAAAGATTGAATTGAGACGTGCCTTGCTCCACAATCTCCATCCGGGCATTCCTCGGTCACGGGTAAAAGACCAGAACTGGCGGGAGGTAGCAGCTAACATGCCAATTGTGGAACAGATACCGATGACAAATAGGATGCATAGCATGGTCAGCGTGCCCCCTAGTGAATCGGTCGCTTGGTAGAAAATTTGCATATACGGGTATCCCGTGGGACTATTGAGCGCTTCGTTCAGATCCCCCATACAGAACAAGACCGCGATTAACATGCTGAAACCGAGAGCACCATTTATGGCCACAGTCATCATGAGGGCACGGGGAATGGATACGGATGCGTGTTGGACCTCTTCGGCCATCTGGAGATATAACTTTAGCAGCCTGTCCACATGTTTTTTCACGACTGTAGACCTTACGTGAACAGCAGCATCACCACCGGAGAATGCAAAGATACCGCCTTGCATCCCCAGAAAGTAAACAATACCATTGGATGACCAGCCACTCTCGTTCGTCCATGTGGTAAAAACCTCCTTCGCGGTTTTGTGGTCAGCCATGTAGGTTAGCGGGATGAGAATAGCCAAGAACCCAACAATGTGCAGGACAAGGACCAAATTTTCCAGGCGTGGCAGCAATTTTCCACCGACAATATTGACACCCAACGCAGCAACTACACAAGCCCACAAAATGAGAGTCCCTTGGTACGCTTCAGCCTTGTAGTCCTCAAATGTCAACACGACGGCTCCTTGGATCTCGGTGCCGGTGAGGAACGCGACAGAGGCAAAAGCGGCCTGCCAAGCAAAAACGGTAATCCAGCCTCAGGAGATGTAAGTATCCCACTCTCGTCTCGTCAACCGGAAGCGGCATTCAAACCTGTGATGTAGCTGTAGAATTTCATGCAACTGGAAGGCGCAAGCATTGCGCACCAATGGTATTGTCCTCCAGACGTTGGTGCCCTAAGCAGCCGCATTAGGCTCCTATAGCTGGCTGTGACGACACAACTTACATGGACGATAACTCGGCGAGGACGACAAAGCAAGCTCCAGTTCCAATCCACGCGAAGATATAACCGTAGACCGCACCGGCAGGTCCTCCACTAGATCCTGTCAACTCTCCATGCTCGGCTCTGGAAAGATAGCGAAAACGAACTTTGACATCGGTAGCAAAAAGGTGCTAACTATGCATCAGCATTGAATACATGGCACGACTGAGAGAAATTTTACTCCAGTAATCCTTCCCATGTCGCGATAATGGTGCAGCTGAAGGCGAGAATTGAAAGGATACTAAAATTCCGCTATCAAATCGTTATCATGCGAATAGCGACAGCTGTACCTCGCAAGTGGTTTACCTTGAGAACTGCCTTCTTTCCGATGCGTGCAAGATCGAAGTCATCGCGATCCTCACCTAATCCAGCAGGGCCGAGATTGTGACGGATCTGGCCCTTGTTCTTCGTCTCATATGCCGCCATACCAAGCGTACGCTGCGTCGCGGAGTGTTTGGTGGGGGAAAACAATGTGTTTGTGTTTGCTGTCTGCAGATGCGGAGGGTCGGGGCAAGAAAAGGCGATCGGGGGTCACGGGGGAGGGCGTGAATCGTCATGCCCTAAATGTACCTAGAAGAGTCAAAGCTGTGGTGAAGGTGGTCACCCTGCGGAGTAATATTCCTAGATGTTAATCGTAGAGCAATCATGGTGTGATTTGGTTGAGCTAGACCCATTATTTGACTTCCGATCCCTGTCACTCTTTATCTAGTCTCCTGTGCCGCAATATGTATTAATATTGCTACTATAATATAAGCTAATATTGGGCGTCCTCGCATACAATGCCCACGTGTAAGGGGTATTTCTACCGGGATTCATAAATTTACATCTGACAAGCCCCGACGCCATCTTATGTTAAGGTCTGTTGGTTTTTTCAACCTGCCAATCAGTGAACACACGATCAAGCAGGGATTCAATGCCGAGCATTCGCGGGACACTGACACTATATCCGACCGAGTCATGGTAGTACTTAGGTACATGAGAGGGAATATCCTTGTTTATTACCCCGGAAATATCTTCGGATACTCCAACAATACAACTATATACTCTGTGCCAGGGCTTGATATATCGGCAATCTTCACAAATCTCTATTTTCTATTTTGATCAAAGTGGGTGGAGACAGGATCACATCCACTTGATGCTGGCTATCAGTGGTCGGCCGTTAAAATTTCCGCTTAGCAACAATCCTTCAATTGAACGAAGGTTGAACCGGTCTCCTTAACATTCTTAGCCATATTGCACTCGACCAAGGCCCGAGTCAATTAGGTCGCTGTGATGGAGGGTAGGATTCTGTACTCCTACGGACTTTTGCAACATCTTTCTCGATACGTTGTACAATCAATCTATCGAAGCCCGTTGTACATGGAATTCCGCCCAACTTCAAATAATTCCCGCGAT
This sequence comes from Aspergillus hancockii, assembly GCA_001696595.2. NCBI lineage: Eukaryota > Fungi > Ascomycota > Eurotiomycetes > Eurotiales > Aspergillaceae > Aspergillus > Aspergillus hancockii. The sequence goes on along the minus strand of MBFL02000133.1, from coordinate 28,265 downwards.
TGTTATATGCCCTGCTTGTGAAGCCCTAGCTCCACCTCCTCTTATCCGATTCCCATGACAATCACTGCTTGATTCCAGGCAAGCCTAATCAATGACACGGTTTGAAAAAGGATGCTGGAACCCTGGTGTTGTTGTAACAACATGGTTTCTCAAGGGCGTTACTACTATCGCGGTCACATCTCGACTCGTGACGAAATGGTTGGTTTTCGGCAAACTGATTAACGACGATCACCTCATTATTGCGTCGCTGGTGAGCTCATCATGGACGGGCAAAGTGGAATAGATAATCTTGACAAGGGAAGGCATTTTGCGTGGGAAATACACTTGCTATCTCGGTGGCCATTGCCAATGGATTTGGTGACCGCACAGATGCTGCTACACGGAATACGCAGGATACCGAGATGAAGGTCCGCTACTGTCTCCATTATACTTTATACTTACGCACTTCCGAGATACTGACGTAAAGTAGTCCCAACTTGCAGCAATCCTACTCTTTGTGTTGAGCCTACTATGCTCAAGATTATCTATGATTGTCTTCATCCGCGACCTCACCCCGGCACACCGAGACCGTGTACTTGAGCATATTGCTCAGGGGTTCATGATAGTATTCGCAGTGATTGCAATTTTTGGATCGGCTTTTCAATGCCAGTTTCCGAAGACGTGGGATTATCTACGTGAGACATGTATAGACGCTGTACGACGCTTACACAGGGACCCGATAAGCGAACATTTACTGATTAGATACAGGTCACTTGGACTACATTCATAGGCCCGACGAGCGCAGTTACAGATATCATGATATTCTTCCAAGTCATGCTATTAATGGGCTACGTCCAGACTACATGGAAGAAAAAAGTCATGTTCGCGACTATCTTTCTACCTTGTATACTGTATGTTTTCCAGACTCCTTCATAGTTCCGAATGTACTCACTTTTTCAACGTTGTCGCGCCGTATATCGCCCAAATTGTACTTTTTCGCATTTACAACGCATCGGTCGATCCGTTCGTCAACACTTCGCCCGCCACCATCTGCATGGAAATCACACAATCGCTCAGCATCATCACCGCCTGCTGGGGGCAACTGAAACCTTTCCTCACTCGCCTCCGATCTAATGCATCTCCCCTTCAAAATACGGATTGGTCGAGTACGACCTACAACAAGAGATCACGACCGCCACAATTGTACTCCAGGGCCAGGGCGACATTTCGTCAATCTGGGCGTGAGTTTGTCCCTCCGTCGACCAATGGGACTGAGACAACGGTCTCGGCGTTGAATGCGTCAGCAGAGTGAGAATCCTCGAGTCATTCCAGTGAGATACAGATGATTCAGGAGACGAGGATATAGACTGTGACAGGGAGAAATTAATGCTAGTTTATGACCTGTTATTGTTAATTCGGTAGAGTTCTTTCCAGTGGCTAATCTTGTTCGTAAGTATATATTGTTAGACAAGACTATTTCTCTGTCTAAATACTTAACTCTTAGTGATGAATAATACTATTGCTATAGGGGAAAAAAAAGAATCTTAAAGTTCCTACACAAAATTCAGAACCTTTAATACTAAACGAAGTATGTTCGTATGAAATGCATTCTACTTAGACTACGGAAATAAATAGGGTTTGGTCCTCATTTCTATGGGAAAGAAAAGGAGGATCACGTGGATGTGCCGATAAAGAAGCACACCGCCTTGGATAGTCGGAACCTCGGGAGCATCGTTGATCCGGGCATCGGGCTTTAGCTTATTGACATTATGGACAAGCCCAAAAGACCCACATCTCGACAACAACTTGTTGTCCAACCGATAAACACGCCCCATTGAGTTGTCGCAATTACTCCCACAGCCGTACATCTCTGTCGGGTCCCTTACGCGACCCTACATTCCGCCATGTCGCGTTTACTGACGGATCGGCAAGCTGAGGAGCTGTGAGCATACACTGTGCGATCGATCGAGCGGCGGGATGAAGTGCTAAATTTCACGTCTTAGGCATAAGTCAATGATCGCATACCTAGTGGCAAACGACCTCCCGACCACCGCAGCGGCACTTCGGGAAGAGGTGCATTTCGGGGAAGATGTGTTCGATGCCAATACCGCCAAACGATACGAAGGAATGCTGGAGAAAAAGTGGACGAGCATTGCCCGCTTACAGAGAAAGGCATGCCCATGCACTTCAGACCCTCGTGTCTCGTCCACCACACTTACCGACATCTAATCAGCAATCTTATCACAGATAATGGACCTGGAGTCGAGGAATGCCGCCCTCCAAACCGAGCTCGACAACACAACCCCCGCCTCCCGTTTAAGACGTAACCAAGATCCCACCCTGTGGCTGCCCAGTACCGCAAGATACTCCCTGGAATCGCACCGAGATAAAATCAATTGCGTGGCGTTCCATCCCACTTTTTCTTCCATTGCCTCCGGCTCCGATGATTGTACAATCAAGATATGGGACTGGGAACTCGGGGAACTAGAACGAACACTGAAAGGTCACACGAGAGCGGTGCGGGATGTTGATTTCGGTGGCCCGCGGGATAATGTGCTGCTCGCGTCCTGCAGCTCCGATCTCTCTATTAAGCTATGGAAACCGGCAGACGATTACAAAAATATTCGGACATTGCAGGGCCACGATCATATTGTCAGCGCCGTTCGCTTCATACCATCGAGTAACCTGTTGATCAGCGCGAGCAGAGACACGGATCTGAGGATCTGGGACGTCACAACCGGATATTGTGTACAGACATTAAGCGGCCACTCCGGCTGGGTGCGGGACATCTCCATCTCATTCGACGGAAGATTTCTTCTCTCCACGGGGCACGACATGACGGCCCGGTTATGGGATATCTCGACGGTGTCGAATCCGGAACATAAACGCACGATGTTGGGCCACGAGAACTTTAATGAATGCTGCGCACTGGCCCCGCCGGCCTCCTATAAGTTCCTGGCACCCTTGGCGGGACTAGGGAAACAGCCGACGGGCAATGGTGCGGACTTCATGGCGACTGGGTCCCGAGATAAAACGATTAAAGTCTGGGACTCTCGCGGGGCGTGCCTCCTGACGCTTGTGGGCCATGATAGCTGGATACAAGGGATTGTCTTCCATCCCGGAGGGAAATACCTCTTGTCGGTATCGGATGATAAGACAATAAGATGCTGGGACTTGGGCCAAGAAGGAAAATGCGTGAAGACGATCGACGCGCATGAGAGCTTTGTCACGTGCCTGCGATGGGCGCCCGGAGTTGCCAAGAATGTCCCCGGCGGAGATGGCGCTCCGGAGGGCCAAGGGAAAGGAAACAGTGCCACTCCGTCTAATGTTGAGATCCGCTGCGTGATTGCAACAGGCGGTTGGGATTGGAAACTCAAGATCTTCGCCGGTTAAGGCTACCAAGATCAATCACCCACGAGAGGAATTATTAATAGTGATGGACACGTTTATAGGAGCGTATACCCAATGAAACTTCCGTTGTATCGTTGATTTTCCCACAACTATTTCCCTAAGGATATTGATCTCCAGTTTTCTGCAGAACCCTAACATCTACTACTGTCAAGTCACTGTGCGGATGGCTCGCAATATTCGAGACATGTTCTCCTTCAGTGCCCCCTTCTGCAAACTGGTAATGCATTGACTAGGGCAAAGAACCTCCAGGGCAGAGCCTTGGGCTACAATACAATGATACTAAACCCAGCATCCGGACATATAGTCTGGCCCACCGGCAGGGCACCTACATAGGTAAATATTACAATAGTTGGGCTTTAACAAATTCATAGAAACTTGGTTAATTGGTTCATTGATGGATTCCTGTATCATAGTGATAATCAATGCTGCAGATCTTCTACTAGCGATCATATTCTCCATCGAAATGCCGCGAAACAGAGTCTCTGAGAGAATACACTTCTTGTGGGGAAAGCTCATATGGCCCCCCGTAGGGAAATTCATGAACGCTGGAAAACAAGCCAGCGACGGTTTACTGGGCGAGTTCAAAATCTGGCGGATCCCTTTAACTTTGAGGACCAGAAAAACGGGGACTTCAACCATCTGCAAGGCCCGCCCACCCTTTTTGAAGCCATGTCCTCTGATGAACAACGCCGCTACCCTGTCAGCGGGCTGATCTACTTCCAAAAACACTAGCCCCCTCCGAGTCCAACAGAGCTCGCCTGTTGGGAATGGAGCATCGAAGACCGTGCTTTAGATGTTATCAACGATCTGGTGCGTTTTGTATTCAGCAGTGATCTACGGCCTGACGTCCCGGGATCCGGATCACTTTGCCTGGCTCAACTGCGCCAGCTCCATCGGATCAGGTAAGCATCTAACAGGTACAATTTATCAAGTCGGGTATTCATGTGTTGATTCTTCTATCTAGCATCCCAACCCTTTCCTGAACGGTGGCATCTTGGGCTGTGTCTACCCTATCTTTCGCGCTCGCTGGACAGCAAAACTCATGTTTGAGCCTGAAAATATCGATGGATACTTTGCTCACCCCCATGGCACTCTTCGCATCATCCAATCCTTCGATGGCCGCGAGGCTATAATGCTACTTGGGGAGTTAGCTCCTATACTTACTGCTATGCACAATCGGGCGACCCAGATACGGGTTCCTGAGGACCAGCTGGAAGCTGTATTCGAGGAAAGCCCGGTGGAACTTCGAAGTCGAACGCGCGAGTTCGGGAAGGCGTTCGGAAGGGAGAGAAAGTTTCCTGTTCTTCTTTTGCCTTCCTAGGACCTCAGCATGCTCGTGTCATTTATTCTTGCATGGACGGCGAGAATCTAGTGATTCGGCAGTCGAGACTTTATAGCTTCGAGAAACGGGAGGATGCACCCTTAGGCCTTTTTAATAGAATTGCACTAAGCCGCCCATTGCCTACGGACCGAATAGCTCCGTGGGGATCTTTGAGCCCAGCGCGACAATCCTGTGTGGGACTCTCTTTGTGTTTACAGGTCGAAGCCGCGAGCGGGAATTTGTCGTAAGACTAGGTCGAAGGATTACACGTTGTTTCACTGCAATACCTAACACCATCCGTTGCCCAGAGCCACATAGTGCCCAACCTAGATGTTAGACATACATCTAATAGAGTACCTACTCGAATTTACATTCGTTTATGTACTTGTAGAGTGGTTGTCAACCGAGGTCTTATTCACATGGTCCTTTACATCGCTAAGCTCTTAGATAACTCAACTTCTACAGCGCAGTTTATGTCCATATCTACGCATGAGGTACACTAACTATTGGAAGTTGCATGTGCGATCTCAATCTTTGCTGGTTAGTGCTCACTGAAGCCACGTAAGCCTCCTGACCAACAATTCCCCTGATTCTATTGCAGGAACTGCGACGTTTAATTCATAACTAGAAACACGCCATATTATATCGGTTAGGTGAAAGAATGAGAGACACTGGAAGTCTAAAGTATTCCCTCTTCCTGCCATTCCCTACACAGTGGACAGTCCGAATTTTGTCGTATCCCCTGCTCAATTATTTTCTTCCCACCCAAACCTCCAAAGGTCTTCTACAGAACCAACAAATGCAAACCCCAAACGCTTAGTATTCTTCCTTATAGTTGAGAAATGCCACCTTGGCAACTCTTTGATAAGACCACCCGAGACACCTAGGAATGGCAAGCCCATCAACAACAGCCAGCGTCCTGAACAGATCCCTGCGTAGTTCCAATGTTTAAGTTCTGGATCAATGACCACAGACGAACAATATCCGTTTTTTCGAACACACTGCGCACGCGTTGAACAGTCACCACCCCTGCCGAAGACATGTCTTCAAGAGAAAAATGCTAGACGCTCTTGCGCAAAAGGCAGGCTTCGCTGACATATCTGGCACAGGACTCTCAAGCCCCAGGTGACTCAGACTCGCTTATCCTCACCACCAAGGGAGACGCGGTACTTCCAAGAGTACACGGTATTAGGAACCACATCTGTCATACTAGTACAAACCAACGGCAGGGACTGCGAGGCCATGGGCTATCTCGAGTCCAAGGACAACAGATATCACAAGGTCTGTCTGGCCGACTAACTTACGAAACATGATAAACGGAGCGCGAACGACTGTCTCATGATTCTAAGTAAATCTTCCCCAAGATGAAGCTCGCGCGGAATGAGTACTGACGTTCGGATAGGATTATCGACCGTAAGGCAAGGGAGCTCGTTAAGGCCCCTCTACCCGATTTAGAAGCCGGGCCTGATAAGACAAAGTCAGGTGCCCTCCATAACCTTGATTCACGGGGATCGTTAATACCTTGGAAAGACACGTGCTTGGACAAAGCCACTCCGATATACTGCGATCACAGATGGCAGCTACAGCATACCGTCACGGACGGAGTGGGAAGATTCGAAAAGGAATGCAAGGTATTGGGCCCAGCACATCACAATCAAGCGATGGAAAGTCAAGACATTGCAAAGGTGGAGGCATAGATCTATGCACCCCGATGCACCAGGTATCTTAGATACACTAAGTAGCTGTTCTGCTACTCCTAAGAAAGCTTCATGTAGATGACCATATCAGTCTTGATAATGCTGCCGGCAGAAAGAGTACCCAGACACGCATATGACTTCGACAGCTCCGGACAAGTTAGGCCGTCCGGAATCACCCGAAGAGAACCAAACCTACTCTCAACCCTAAGTCCTCCGGTAAGCTACGTGGTGCTTGAATGGACAACAATAGCTGAATAAATGTATAGATACCTTTCTGAAAAGGTTTAACAGGGTGGCGAAGGGGGTCCTAGGCAATGGGGCTAAGTCTCGGACTCTCATTGACTTCCAGATTATCCTGATGTTGTCCAATATTTTGGATGGTCCTAGGGCATCCGTCTGACTAGCTTATCGTGGCTACTACACGCTGCGCTCGGAGCCCTTTGGCAATCGCTCTTAGCAAAAATGCCAGAGAAACGCGACTACTCCACACTTCAACCTAGAGGAAGTGGCGTACCCCAGGGTACTTTTATCCCCATTATCTTGGAGTACTATCAGGGAGAAATTACCTCGATGAACCCAAACCCGAGGGGATCTATTTCCAGCGGTGTTACGCCGAGTTGAGACCGAAACGAGAAGAGAGGCACCGTTTCAATACCTTCTAGCGTGCAGGCAGGATTGTTCAACAGTGGACTAGGATTGAATCAATATGCCCTCGGTATATTGAGTCGGATGGTACCGGTACCTAGTACACTAACGAAGCGCTGAAGAATATGGCCTGCTGCAGCCAAGCAGATGTTCGAAGTTACCAAAAAATGAACAAAAAGTCATAAAAGATATCATTGGCCGAAGGATATCAACCAGCCAGTGTTGGATGCGGGTCAACATCGAATAAATGCCTTGAATATCCTTGTATGCCAGCAGGCAGAAGATGCAGTACAGATGGGCTGCAGACTTTTACAATCTGCAACAGATAACAGGGGAAATATACCTCACATTGCAACAAATAGTAGACCTGAAACCGAAACCGAAACCATTGCTACGGTGTGGTGTCCGGGGCCACCAGCGCCACGAGTGCGAGTGGTATGAGGTATAAGGGCCGTGGTATGTTGCATCATCCAAAGATAAATGACTAAATAGGTTGGCTGGACTGACACAAGATAGGGCAGGGCAGACCTCTTCATAAGGCATAAAATACAGTAAATGATATCGATGTTTGACTAACTTGGGAACTTTCAGAATCGAAGGGGTCAAGGGCGCCAGCGTAGTAGCCCACCATGCTCATCATGCAAGTTACCTAGCTATTGCCGAGGCGACGCAAGAGGCAGAAGATAACGCCCGAGCCAGCGAGCCTATGGAAGATGAACAGCCCGAAGAGGGCCGGGGCGACGAGGGCTTGCAACCCTTGACGGGGGAGAAGTTCGGGGCGGAGGGGGAAACCCCCACTGTCCTCCCCCTTCGTCTCCAACAGTAAGTGATGTTTAGGGCAGAGCAATTCGGGAATACTTGTAAGTCCTGCTAATATGTATTTTGTATGCAGTTAATGGAACGGCTTACATTTTTAAAGCCAATACCAGGAGGAGGACGAGGAGATGAAAGAGCTCGAAGGTGAGTATTTCGTTAAACGTTTATTTGTCCAGCCAGGACTGACTTTTGTGCAGCTTGGGGACATTGTTCCCTCCCCCTCCGACTCTTATTATTTTTTTTTTTATTTTCCAAAATCTTCTGTTTTAGAACCACTCAACATCGGGAAAAATGAACCCTATACCGGGACGTCGCCCGGCTGCTGAGGAACTCTTGACGTTCGGCAACTGGCGGGCTAAGTTCAAACCATGGAAGGACTTCGCCCGTACCAGGGAATGGCAGAGATTATCAGCCTATAAACTGTAAATAATTGCAGTCCTAGATCTAGTTCCTACATCAGACATACATCATCAAGCCCGGAACCGGCGACCTGTTTGCTCATTTGTGTGGGTAGTTGGAAAACTTCTTATATCTTCATAGCCTCCAGTCCAGCTTCCAAGAGCTCGGGTAGCATATCCGACTCGTGTATTATCAGCCTACAACCGATCGCAGACAACCCTCGCTAACTATACGAAATAAGAGTTGAAGCAACCGCGACGTTACATGAAGAGTCAAGTGAAGACTTCAATTGTCCAAGCAATTTCTAAACCTCGACCTTCCCTTAACCGCATTCCTACAAAACAAGCAAAATGGCCGACTTAACGGTTAACATCCACTCCCCGTCCGCCTATGGCGGCAATGTTGCCGAGAAACCAGTCTACGGAGCCTACACCGCGGACGATGCATCTCACAATAACGACGATGCGGACACAACCAAAAACTATTGCGTCCCAGACACTAGAAATCTGAATACAACGAGAGATCTTGGTAGCTCCGGATACTACAACGACCGAGTGAAGCGACCTAGACACGATGACTGCTATGGCCGCCCTGCGTACGATGCTCGCGTGGGAGCGGGTGACGACCTGTTTGACTTTTGTACGGATATGTGTGATATGAATTGCCACGGGAGTATGACCGCCGACGGCATTCATCAGCTCCGGGACGCTGCCAGATAACTTGTCCCCGAGGATATGATGGTCCCAATGCAGAGACGGAGACTACTGGTAAGGGGTCATAAGTGACAGCGCATTCGAGCCGGGTGACTGGAAGATGCTACGGCTCGCGAAACAATGGTTAGATATGTAGCGGGGAGTTCTGGAAGATGGTTTGGGGCCTGAATGTACATGAAAGTATAAGACACCGTCGTGGAGATGTGAACGAAAAATGAATATAACATTGAGTCGATGACGCTATCTATATACATGACTGATATCAGGGATTGAGCACCGAACACCGAGCACCGCAAATGAAGATTGTACAGAGGAAGCCAAAACCCGGGGGCGTTAGAATGACTTTCGCAATTGGCCCATAGCCACTGCTCTAGTAGGTTGAGTCGTTCCTTGCTTCTCACTCTATGAGAAGCTCATATCGACAACAGTCTATTTTCCCGAAACCCCAAGGTTCTCTATCAAGTTGTTTCTCACAGCTGCCAACCATTTGCTAGCGTAGTCGGCGGTGTAATACGCGTCATTGTAACTAGCACTAAGATACAGTTCCCCATTCCAACTCCACGAGTGGACATAGATCTGCGGAGAGATCATCTGCGCCAGGGGGGTGACATCCTTGACCGTGATGGGACCGTAAGATGGCTTTATGAAATTCTCGATGACACCCAAACTGTTGAGGTTCGGGTCGGTAGATGGTGGCATATTGGAATCCACAAGAGCGTTAAACAAAGCAGCCTTCTTTTCAACAAATGGAGCACGAACAAACAACAAGTCACTTTCGCCCGGTGTCCATGACTGACGATAGATGGGATTGAGGGCGCGAGTGAGTTCGTGCCAAGGGGTGCGTGGGTCGACGCTGAACGGTATCGCCAGCAAGCGCAATGAGGGTGCATGCAATGTTCCGTCGAAGGGCTTGGGGCAGTACTTGCGCAGGTTGAAGACAGCCAGCGAGATGTATCGTGACGCGGGTGAATCCGGGTTTGCGCGCGCCGTCTCGTTGATTACTGATGCATGCATGGCGCTTGTCATTGTGATGCCTTGGTCCCGGGCAGCTTTGCGCAATGCCGCTGTCACATCGGCCGGTAGCACTTCTTTAACTCGTACACTATTACCTGGCAGAGCCCTTGGATCGCCTTGTAGTGGTAACCCGATAGACGGTTGATGTTCGAGAAAAGTATTGATAAGCTCGTCAGCACGCTGCTCCCAACGGGGCTGCCACGGTTTGGATATCCCTAACACCGTGTCCAACGAGGGGACAAGATTCTTAGCCTCGCCGCCGTCGAATGTTGCTGGGAGCGGAGACGGGCTCTCAAGCTCAGACAGCAACTCGTCTAACAACATAGTTTGGCCGATACCGTCCCAGCGATCGTGCGCCGAGATAATGACGAGTTGGTTAGTTGCTGGGATCCAATGGCAGGTGGCATGGGGCTCCGCGAGTCGCAACTTGCTGAAGAAGTCATCGGCGGAGGATGCATCTTGCTCGATTCGGAAAGTTGAATTGCACCAGTCCTCTAAGGCCTTTTCATTAGCGACAGGATAATACCGTTTGGCGTCCCTGTGAATCTCCAGCGCGATGTCTGGGTGCTTGAATCGCAGGACCTTCCATGCATCACGGAGTCGACTCGGCGCGTCAAAGTCGAATGGGAACTCAAGCTGAACGCTGCCCATTATTAGCCAGTTTTCGCGGTCGAATGGTTTCCCCAAGTCACCAGCTGCTCGGAAGAATATGTCATGGCCATCCAGTGGCCGGCTCCAGTGGTCGTCGTGCTGTGTCCACGACATCGTAGTGTCAAAATAGCGCAGTTGTATGGATTAAAATTCGATTGACTTTCGCTACACTAGATGTTGTGTTATGCAACTAAATTATTTATCCTGCAAGCCACTGTAAGAACATTCCCAGGATCCTTGATATCCGTTTGACATAGTGTAGTGGACCGGCGTACAGCGGGCCCCGGCGCGTCCGGTCCACCAGCACCTTTTCTAAACATGCACGCTGCATGGTTGTTATTTGCATGGCATTGCGCATCCTCATGGAGGTAACCTAACCGGGGTATGCACCCTTAGTGGGTGGTAGCGTGGCCTTTTGCTCAACGTGCTTACAGGGAATGGTAGAGTTTGCATGCATGCGATTGAACATCTCGAGCTGCACCTTGCCGGCCGTTCTATGCATAAGTGTAGTTAGTGCTCGATGTATGCACGGAGTACAAGCAGGTGCCAAAGGCTGAAAACTAGATAGCGCCGGTCGATTCATTTCTAAACTATCATTTGGATATCGACACGCGACGGAAAACGTGTGGTATTACCGTATCTGATTGTTAACCAGTGACCGTTTCTTGCTTGGAATGTCGTAGCACCGCTGGACCCGGCTTCCTTGATATTTATCTGGTGACAGAATTATACCTCCTGTAGTACCGCATCCTGCGAAAGGTGGAAACAGTTCGTATTGGAGAAATGAAAACTGTCCTATTTTCATATGTTGTACACTAATCACACGCCGATATGAACCTCCTTTTCACCAGTTTCCTTTCCAAGCTCACCACACTCCGTATTCAAAATCTTGACGAGCGGCAGAAAACACTGCCAATCTCTGGAACCGGGTCCGGGGAGGAATGCTCGCCAGGGTTGAGGAGAGTTTGTCGGCCAATGCAGACGGGGCCACTGGGGCTTTGATCAGTATAAGCCGCCACTGCCCTCGTGGAGATACTTACGTGAAAACTCGACAGAAATGCGTCACGAACACGGTATTCACGTCCCTGTGAAGCTGTTAGATGCGGCAGTTGGACAATATGTGGTCGAGCATACTCCATGTCGACGTCGTAGCACTCGTCAAGTGGGACGGTTTTGCCGATGCTGCCTTCAGCGGTCTCGAAACCAACCTGCGAGGTATGAATATTAGTGGTTAGGCTCCAAATTTCTTTTTTGAATTAGTCCACATACTGTAGCGGTTCCCTTTGCCGCACTGGTCGCGCATAAAGCGAGGGCCAAACTTAGGAAAGAGATGTGCTTGAGGCCGTACATTGTGGGTGGATGAAGCTAATCGAAGATTGTAAGAGACGAGTAAAAGCGACAATTCGTGAGCCGCGTTTGTTCTTAAGGCTCCTCGTGTTTAAATGGGTACCCCTTGCAAGGAATGACCAGTTGTTGTTTTGGAGACTAGGGCATCCCTTGCGTCCGTTAAAGGGGACACACATTCCAATGCCTTGAACTTCGTTACTCTAAGTCTCCCACTTGTAGGTATGGCTAAATTCAAATCACCTACTACGGAGTGAAGCTACATAGAGTGCATGTGGGGATTTTTTACCGCGCTTGTTTGTTCTCTACTGTTCTCAGGTGAGATTGCTCTACAAGGGCGTATCGGTGCTAAACAGGAATATAGATTTGTTTCGCTTTCCTACGGCAGGGATACTTTTTCCGAACCTTGTCTGTGCCTCCTTAAAACAGAAAGTGCAATCATATACAAATAAACCAAGCGCTGTGACATGACAACCATCAGAAATTCTCTTCATACCACTCAACCATCAAAGTATTGTCCCTCCATATCAAGGGGAAAGAGAACCCGCAGGTGTCCCTCAAGCCCCGGAATAGCATTCTGCATATGTTGGTAACGGTCGGAAGTATCGATCTTTTCGACCGAAATCTGATGGTTCGTATCTAAATGGGTACCATTCAACCGACTAACTATATCATCGGCTTGTGCCTCGTCGAGATATCGTACAATGGCAGACCTACACCACGGTCAGTGCAATCGTCTCCGATGATTCCCATTGACATCATACCCAACCGTGTTGCTCTGTGCATCTACCGGCATGTAGAGCTTTCTGGTATCGATCGGTCCCAGATTATCCAGTTTCCCGAGTAGGAGCTTGGCTAGGGTAGATCGGTCGTTATAATTGACGACAGGTAACCCATGTAATACCAACAGAGTACCGGGTTCCGGCAGAGGGGGGATCTCGCTGTCTGCCATTGTGCTTCAGGTTGAAGTAACTAATGAAAGGGTAGACTGAAGTGAAGCACAGAGGGAGGTATGACCGTGTGAAGGGCCATTTTTAAAGCTCCCGATCTGACGTTAGCTGACGTTTTTAGGACTTTTGCAGTGGGGTGGCATGATAGTTCGTAATATCACATGCGTTTAGCCATCTGCTTTGCGTCCAATCAAGATGGATATACAAGGATTGCAGCATCTCGTAGCTCCCCGTTAGCTTGAATCCATTGCCCCTCCCCCTCCTTTTCTCCAGCACTCCGTAGAATAATCCCCGATAACCTCCGCGTGACGCCGAACTCAGCCACAAGTCAGTGGCGTCCCAGGTGCAAGCTAACATGAGGTAAGATATACACTACATCTGGTAGTTTTACACTCCAAGGCGATGTTTTACCCTGGCTGGGGGTATAGTCACAATTCCTCTTCCGATAGCGGTATCCACAAACTGGTTCTATAGAGCCAGAAGAGGGTCGTCAGAAATAATAGGAATCAAGATAAAGGCACACTAGCGCTCAACGAGGACCACCTCTGGCTATCTGCACGCCAGTACCCGCCAAAGAACTTACAGCGTACTTCGGGCAATCGGGCGGGTATCCGGGTCCTCGTCACGGACCGCAACACAGTAGAAAAGGCATGCTCGGTCGACGCTAGAATAGAGCATTCGCCCACAATAGCAGCCGATTGCGGATTGCCAGCCAGTCTAGTGGACAATTCAAGGAACTGCCATTCCGTCATGATCGAGGCGGGGTTGACATGGGTATAGTCAATGAGAGCACCAAGACCGTATGCCTTACTAGCCGCCATACCACTGATGGTCGCCTTTTCGTTGATCTGGTGGTTCCTGAGTATACCCCATCCAATACCGGAATATATACCTTTGTTGACAAGCAATATCACTAACACGAAATCGGAGGCGATGCTGACAATGTCATTATCAACCGGTGTAAGGAAGGCTCCAATCCCCTCGATTTGCTCCAGCGATAAAGACCAGAACACCGGAGGAGGGGGGGTTTGGTTTCCACTGGTCGGTAAGTCGGTTTCTGGACCTGTTGTGAGATTGCCCACTAAGCCGTCCAAGCCGGCCATCGAGTGGCTTCCCACAAAGATGTCGCTGAGCGTTCCCTGCCATCTGCTGATGAGTTTGGGAGGGATGAGTTTGGGAGGAGTACCTACGGTGGAAAAATGCGAGGCCCAAGAAACAGACGAGTTGCTGAGAGAAGTCATGCCTTCCTATCCAAACATTATCGCTACGTCGTTCAAAGTGGTGGCGGAGGCCATGCCTGATATAGAGGTATCGTTAGCTAGGGAAGGGGGCACGAGGGGAGCTGGGCGATCATGATTTCTTCAAATGATCGCCTACCGACTGGCGAACTGCTCGTGGCACATGGGGAAATATTCACCCCAGAAGAATTAGGGTACAGTAGATTACAGAGTCAGCTTCACACTTCTTTTTAAATCCACGCCAAGAACATAGTAAACCTTTTATGGGCTGGTTTGGGAATATGCACAGTATTGATGTAGTGCTTGTATGGTACCAAACTGTCTGTGAATTAATACGTACGTAACTTCACGGTTATCTGCTCAAGAATGCTTTCTGGGACCTCCTCATTCGTGATCTTGTCACCGAAAAAAACCAGCTATATGGAGATTTAGGAACAAAAACGGCACCAAGGCTTGCCCTATCCAAATTCCAGTTTGTCAGTGACATGCTAAGAAGCAATGAACTAACTAACCGTATCTCAAATTGCCAGCGCTGCTGAATATAGCCGAAGATCGGTTTACACTATCCGCTCGAACCTAGAGCTGTTTGACAGTGTTTGAGTACCTTCAATCCGAACTGGCCGACGAATGCTAGAAGCACTCCGCAAACGTCTACTTGAAAAGCTCACGCTATTCTTAGATGAAATGGCAACATTTATCTGGGACGAATCCAATATAGATGACAAGATCCAGTATCGGCTGAGCCCTGGCCTCAATCGAGTGGTCAAAATAATCGTTTGGTCAAAAACGACACCTCGACCAAAGGCAAGAGAGCGAAACGAGGACTTACGAGACAAATATTTTCATGATATCGCCGAATTCTATTCATACCAGTTAGACTTCGTGGACGAATCCGGATTAATAACCGGACAGGAATTAGAGGAACAGGCTGGTCTCCATTGGGGGTGACACCGGACCAGGTATCCAAATTCCATCGTGATAAGCGCCATCAGATTTTGCCTGCGTATTATACTGTGGTGAACCTGGTAGTTTTGTTAGTACGGCCCACCTGGGGTGGGCCATAGCAAAGCGGTGAGACCAAAAACAGTCTGCCTATCCAGAAAATTGACAAAGCCCCCTGAGAGCTCAGTGTAGAGCTTCAATATTGAAACTATTCAGAACCCTACTATGGCTGAACCGTCTACCCCCCTACTACCCCACGCACAAATCCTATACAGCTTGCACGGGACAATCGAATACACGTATTGACTCTTCAAAGCGCTGGTTTTGCCTACAAATAGGTTATTAATCATTTGCCTGGTATTATCTACCGGCAGGTCCAATATACATGCCAGTCCGAGACCTATTCACCACGTAAGGCATGCGGCCAACCACCTAAGCTCTCACATACTAAGGTAGACGATATTATTAATTGTACAATATCTTTTAAGTGCATCCACCGTCTGCTATATAATAAGACTATCCAAGAACTCGGTCTTAGTATACCTTAAACGCCCTATCTCGAGTACTCAAGAACTATAGCTATTCTTGCTGCATAGTTCTTCGAAAAACCTCCTCTTTCTAAGCGTACTAAGCATATACGTTTAGCCTGGGCATTAGACCATGTAAATTGGACACTAGCATAATAAAAAAAGTCTTTTAGACGGATAAGACTTGGGTTACTGCTGGAAATTATAAAAGAATCTATATAACCCGTACACCAGCTGAGATTTTTTATAAAAACTGTCTTTGAACCTCACCACTGCGCTGTCGTGGCTGAATATTTTGAGATTTTTCACGGCAATACTAAAGATCATGGTCTATTTAAAAAAAAAAAAAAAAAAAAAGCTTGGGGTTCTATTAATACCCAAAGCGATTGTGAATCTACTATCGCTATATCAATTATCTACTTTAGAAAAAGACAGAAAATCAAGATATTTATCCTTTTCTTATACAGAAGGGGCACCGGGATATAATACTGATAAAACTAGACAAGGTTTGGAGGAATAAGATATATCACTTATTTTTTGACCACCCTACTTGTTATACGCGCAAGCGCTGATTGTATGTAACATGGTTGATTAGGTTGGAACACTTGGCGTTCCGTAGATAAAGATGGTTCCGTGCGGCGAACCCTAGATACATCGAGTGCAGGTTGTACGGTTGATCGGTAAGACCATGAACGTAGCAAGGGGGACGCTACACTACTCACCAGATCTTAATCCTATAGAGGGAGCATAAAATTAAATAAAAGATTAAATTAAATCTCGTCATTCTACAGATAATAAATCTGTCTTATTCTAGACTGAGGCAGCTTGTATGAAAGTTATAGAAGACAGTTCCTGAGTCAGTTTTTCACGGTCTAATTAAATCTATGCAGGCCCGCTGCCAGACTATCATAGATGCTGAAGATGGTCATACTAAGTATTAGAATAGATGCTTTTTTAGCATTTTTAATGAACGTTATCTAGGCATTTTAATAAGTGATTTTTATTTATGTTTTTTAAAACGGCAGAATTCCTAGGGCCTAAATTAGTGTGGTGGACCGTACTCACAAAATTACCAGGGTCAACTACAGGTATTTTTCCGAATTTATTAGGGGTTAATAGGTGCTACTATATTTGAGGATTTTATTGAGCAGCTCCTCCAAGATCGTGGGAAGTGCCCGGCGCCAAAGTCTGTTCCTGTCGTGGACAACGCATCTTTTCATCATTCAGCTTGGATAGAGGAGATGTGTGCTTGACAGCAGGGGTCAAGATATTGTATATGCCACCATATCCACCTGACCTGAATCCAATTGAATACTTTGCCGAGCTGAAGGCTTTAGTAAGTTCCTAGAGTGCTGTTTGATATAAAGATCGCTCCTGCACTTTGGCATAGGCAATTATATATATGGCTACGGATAATGGACTGTTTAGTCCAAGGATAAGACAAGCAAGTAGTCCCCGAAAATACTAGGCATTCAAAGCGCAACGCGTGCCTTCCGCCTGCCAGCATCCCAAGGCACCATAAAGCCAACAATACTGATGTCTGTCTTTCACCACCACTCGTCCATGGTACCGCTGTAAAGACCGCCAGATGGCCATTTCCTCTAAACGCTTAACAGCGACAAGCTCAGTATTCGTGAGAATATAGCCGTACCGGGCGTTATGCTGACGCTGGTAGAAAGCGCAGTCGGCCTTGCAGGGCCGCAAATAGGGTGAAAGAGGGGACAACTCGGGTTGTATAATATTAATAACCAAATATATCATAGTTAACTATAGATCATTGACAAAATTCTCGCTGCCTTTGTACCCCTGATTGCTCACAGGATAATTTATCAACACCATGGATCGCGGGTAAGGAATCCCCACTTACGTGATATCCCATTCTGCAGACTTCATAGTATACTTAGTCCTATCCTTGGAACTATCGGCTGTGGAGACTGTGGGTTCGTAGGTAGGCATTGCACATTACTCTGCCATCTATGGGAAGGTACCCAATCACAACGCCGGAGACGGAGGATAAACCCACCGCGCTAATGCATGGGACATCGTAGCTTCGCAAACTGGCTGAAAGAGGAAAGTAGGAGATGAGCGGACTTACATTAAGGTAACGCCATAGTGTAGGGTATCTTTTCTCGTGCCACTGATTGATCACAGAAACATCGAGACGCGTGTAGCTAAAAGATAAGGTTTGTACTGAACCTTCGCAGTGGGTCTTTCCACCCGTTAGCTAATAGCTTTTATGGTGCTTTTGTCAATCCCTTCCACCTAGAGATAAGCCTGTTTCCTATTCTGGCCAGATCGCGAAGCTGCTGTTAGTCTTTAGTGGAGGTGGTGTATGCAATATCCCTACATAGAACTTTCAGGTCCCCCCCCGTATAGATACCGCTCACGCTGCCTCTCCAGAGGACCACAATATTCTTCCAGACGCGAAATATAATCGAGAACATAGGGTCAAAAGAGTTCGGTTCTTGCCAGCATCTGGGGTGTATCTGCCAGCATGACCTCCTTCGATGAGACCGTGAATTTACTCCGTCACGCATCCGAGAATGGCATGAATCCCCTACCGCGGGTTACACTCGGCGCTATCAACAGAGATGGTACGAACCGAGAAAATCCGTTTCCCCGTCTTATGAACATGTGCTGTTGGCTAACTGTGATCTATCAAGGTTCCTTCCACTACGCTAGGGCCTTTGGAGAGACATCTGCCGACCTTACCGACACCGATGCCGTGCATTGGATCGCCTCTTGCACCAAGTTTGTGACTACCGTTGCTGTAATGCAGTGTGTCGAGAGGGGTCTGCTGGATCTGGATGCGGACATCGCCAATGTGCTACCGGAGTGGAGAAGTCCTCGGATTTTGATGGGCCTCGACGAGAATGATGAGCCTATCTTCCGGCCAGCCACCAAAGCTATTACCCTACGGTATATGGTTCGCTGTCTTCATCTGAATTATGAGGACGTATCGTATAGATGTATTAACGGTTACCAGGCACATGTTGACTCACTCCAGCGGCATGGCGTACGTGTTCATGGATCCGCTCATGGCACGCTATTACGAGCTGCAGGGTAAACCACCTATTGTCCAAACGTTTCACCAATTCCAATTCCTCCTTTTCGAACCAGGTGAACGATGGATGTACTCTCCTGGCATTGACTGGGCGGGAGAAGCGGTAAGTTCTGAAGCTTCTGATGCTGCAGAGGTTCGATGAAATGACGGTGAGAAATGAAAAAGGTCGAACGGGTCACTTCCATGAAGCTGGGCGAATACATGCAGCGCCATATATTCGACATTGTTTCTGTCAAGGATGCCACTTTCCACCTGGACCAGAGAGAAGACCTACGAGCTCGGAAGGTCAAATCCTGGGTGCGCGTGGATCAGGGTCTGGAAGAAGAGAAGAATCCGAGCTGGCCCGACCCAATTGCGGAGGACCTAGGGGGAGGTGGTCTATACTCAACCGTGAACGAAATGCTCAAGATCTATCGTGGCATCCTCACGGGAAGGTTGCTCCGGCCCGAGACTGTCAAGGAAATGTTCCAACCCCATCTCGAGAATGTTAAGGGCCTCGACCAGCCGGACGAGTATTCTCTTGCGTCCCGAAATGCCATTTGGAATGCTATTCCAAATGACGTGCCAGTCGATTTTGGGATCGGTGGTCTGCTCAATACAGCTGCACTCCCAAAACGACGTGGAGAACACTCGCTCACTTGGTCAGGAAAGCCGAATTGCTACTGGGTTAGTCCCCGGATGAACGTTGAAGGTCCATTCTATCTGACTAATTAATTATAGTGGATCGACATTAACAACGGAGTTGCTGGGATATACCTCTCTCAGCTTTTACCGACCGGAGATCAGAAGGCCATTGAGCTGCTGACTGAGTTCGAAAAATGGGTGTACTCGCGTTTGAATGACCTGGATCACAAGTAAAATAGAAAGACAACTGTACGGAGAGTAATCCAAATATCCTTACTGGTCCCCCTACTCTCGCTGTCTCCTTGGTTGCCCTGATCCAGGCTTTCACAAGCCGGAAGCTCGTAGAAATAGCTTTAACAATGGCGTCTTGGGGCACAGCTTGCGCTGTATAACAATGTGGCCATCTAGAATACGCATGGATGCGAAGACGCTCTGCTGCTCTCCCATGTTGTGGAAGCTGAGGTAGAATAATGCCAATAAGTGGGGAAGTTTAACGGGCCCTTGACTTTGGATCGAGATTACGATGCATCTGCTCGTTTGAATTAAGCGAGGTTAGCTTCAGGCTCCTCGATACCGATCGGGAATCAAGCATATGTAGTAGCATCTAATTAGAAATATACAGCTAAGCTGCGAAACGACTTGCAGCGACTATGTATTAGTAAGAACACGCACAAGAAAAGCTATATACCTTATACTTATTCCATGCATTCACACATTCTATCAAACAAGATCAATGATTATTCCAGCCTCCCGAGAAGAAGGATTAGAAGACATAAAATCATTTGCCCTGGAAGGTACATAACCAGTATGGTTAGTCTATCTTTATATTGTTTGTTACCTTGAAGCCGTGCCTGCAATCCAACGAAGGGGCGAGATATTTCAATCTAACCAGGCTTTAACAATATCCTGAACAGCATCCCACAACCACATATCCCGCAACCTGGCCGCGTGATCAAAACCATGCTCCCCATCCCTCACAACAAGGCGGAATTTAGACTGGGATCGACCTCGGCAGTTTTGGTTTTCAGCAGGTAGCTTTCCTCCACAGGAGCTACACTATCTTGCTGTCCATGTAGTACCAAGACCCCGCCGCGCGGAAAGCGAGCGCCGGCCTCTAATCTCTCGAGTGGATAGGGGCTAATGGGCGCTGCTGGGAAGAGCTGGCCGACCTGGCCATGTTGACATGTCGCAAACATTAACCGGAATCGATCGGGATCAGCAGCGGCAGATACGATCACCGGTTCTTGTGTGAGATCCTCCTCTCTTTTAATACGGTCCAGATGACGCTTCAACGTGTCCTGTGGATAAGACGGAAGGTTGAATACAGGCCGTTCTTGGCCACCGCTGAAGTAGGGTGCTTTCGGGTTGACCATAGGATAAACGGCATTGACCGCTCGAATCTCAGCCGGATGGCTCAAGCCCATTTGCAAGCTCAGGTAGCCCCTCGCACTATCACCGACCGTCATAATCCGGCTCAGATCGGCCTGCACGGCCCCCTTGGTTTCTCGCTCAAGAAGGGTGGGAAGGGACTGATGCATCCATCGTCAGTGGTCTTCTACATCTTCAAGTACCTCGAGAACAGAAGACTCCGGAAGGAGTCTATAATCCGGTGACACAATGATGGCCGAGTGCTCCTGCGCTAGTTCGAGATACCACGGGTTAAAGAACGGGGGGAATAAACTGTAGCCTGCAATGAGGCCGCCACCGTGATACCGCAGTAGAACCGGACGGGGGACGGAGCGCAAGGGC
The DNA here is from genome assembly GCA_001696595.2 of Aspergillus hancockii. Classification (NCBI taxonomy): domain Eukaryota; kingdom Fungi; phylum Ascomycota; class Eurotiomycetes; order Eurotiales; family Aspergillaceae; genus Aspergillus; species Aspergillus hancockii. The sequence goes on along the minus strand of MBFL02000133.1, from coordinate 7,181 downwards.
CAGTTGGATGGCTCGGCCAGACTCTTAGGGTAGAGCACACCCACAGTGATTGCATGCTTGCCCACCGTCTTGTAGGTGGTAGTGATAATGAAGAATTCGTCAAACCGTGATAAGTCTGCCGCACCGAGGGTCAAGGCGTCCATGGCGAGGGGTCTTCAGAGTCGCGATCACTGGTATCTGCAGGTATCTGCAACGGCGACCGAGTAAGGGGGACACCCATCAGCGGGTGCGTCGGTAATAAACTTGTTCCCCATATCTTTGTCAAAACTTGACTAAGATGAGTATACGAGCTTAACCTCGCATTCTTAACCAAAGAGGAAGGTCAAGTGGGACCTAGTGGGCGCTCCATCATACTAAGATTTATGGACCAAGCACGCCTTCTCGGTTGCCGCCGGGCCGGAAGTGACTACGGCGTAGTCGAGACTACTACAATTGTGCCCTTCCGAACCAGCCGCTGGCCAGTGCTACCACGTACCGAAGATGAAATCTCGCGTGTGGTCAAATTCTGCGCGACGAAGGGGAGAAGGGGATCCCGTTTCTCGACTTCGTCGCTCCTAGTTAGGTAGAAATGATTTGACACGTCCAACAATTAAATCTAATAAGCTTATAGAGAGAGATGTCGGACCAGATCGCCGAGCCGGAGCCGGAGCCTTGTAGTAACACGCCATGTCTAAGCACGAATGACGATGCTGAGTCTTCAGATATGCTATAACCGCCTGACTATCGTATAGACACCTGATGACTGTATCGACTGGAACCCACCATATATCACAGACACGTGGGATCATTTGGACTATACGCAACGGTCAAGGAGATGCCCACGATCTGCTATGGCGTCCTCAGCATAAAGTATTACGGACTGAGTTTGCTGAGGAAACGCTCCGGCACCACCCGGTAAACATCAGGGGCCTTAACCACAACTGGACGAGTCCCCCATGTCGGTTCACATTCCTATTCGACCGTCCAAATGGGGTGCCTGGTAGCATTGGGAGTGGTTGTCTTCACAACCACGCTGCGGTGTCAAAATGGCACGCAGCGTATACTCTCACTCGGTCAGCTTTCTCAAGTTACTACTGGATAGGCCCTTTCCCTAGAAATGAAAGAGAACTCCTAGCTCCCTAATGGATCGATTCCCGTGAATCAGTATTGAGAATAGGGTGGCCGTTACGTATCTCTTATCCTGTGTCGACCGGTGTTTTCAGAGGGAAAGGAAACCCCGAAACATGAAGAGACACCACTATCTGAAGGCGAGCCAGTTATTGGAACAGTCATCCTAGAAGTAATCTCCATCCTTTGTGCAGCATGTAATGCAGCCAGAAAGGTGAACCGCCAGCATCACGTGAAATCCAAAGTTCCTGGAGGAGCTGAACCACGTAGAGGTTTGCAGGTAACCGGTTAAGGGAATACACAGCTCGTAGTCTCTGCAGAACCTGATCTCGCAAAAGGCTATCGGAGCTCTTCAGCTCTGATCCGGCAGTGAGGAGCGGAAGAGACTGGAAGTTCAAATAATTCGAGGTCATGGGAATCTCTAGGAGAAGATGCACAGTTTCCGTAGCATAGCGATGGATTACAGTCTCCAAACTAAACTCTTCCAGATGCCGATTATTAAATAACTCATTGTGTCCGCTGACTCGATAAAGGAATACGAGGCCGTGCTTCCGTAAAGCCTCGTATAGGAGCTCTAAGTAAGTGTTGGCAGAGCAGGCGTTCCAATTTAAGAGCTGCTGCTCCAACATCGCCTCCCGAGTATGACTGCGTTGCGGCGAGTGGAGGACTTGTCGACAGTAACGGCCCAATTCCGCCAATATGAAGAGAAGCTCTGTACAATATCCGTACATTGGATGGTGCCATCGGCCCATTCTTCGGACAGCGACGGACAAGTCCAGTGTGCTTAGCTCCTGTTCCTCGTCTGGCTCCAGAAGAAACGCAGTACACATATCCCAATAGAGATACGCCCCGAAACACAGTCGGGATAGGCTTTCATGCTCGGAAAGACAAGAAGTACGGCGGAGTAGTTTACCAATCAGGATCCGAGCCGCAAGTAAATGTTGTTTTCCAAAATCAGCCATGTCGTAATCGGTTCCGTATGACAGTGCCAGTAGCATAGCAGTAAGAAACGATGCCTGCGGCGTTGTCTCCATCCGGCCTATCTCGTCTCGGAAGCAAACGAGGGCCCTGCCTCTCTCTTCAAGGGCAATTACTGAAGCTTGTGCAGAGAAGTACTGTTCATGAAGGGCGCTGACTGACTGGATTATATGCACCAATGCGCACGAATTTGTAATATATTCCAAGACAGGGAAAGAATAGGGGTTGTTATCGGGGTCGAGCACCATCATCTGGCTCACTCTTTCTAACCAATATTGGAAGAGCCGTCGGTTGATGATGGTGTCCATCCGGGACGAGACCCAGGCCGTCTCATATTGCCATAGCGTCAATCGCGGGGCCGGAGAGCATATCAGGTCTTGGCGCCAACAACGAAGGCATACTGGATAGGTCTCGTCACATTTCACCCGCTTCGCTTTGCATTGACGACAACCGAGTTTACTTTTCGATTTCTTCCTCGAATCAAGCAGCCGCTCCGGCAATGTCACGGGCGATGTTGCGTGACCTGGCGAGCAGGTGATTGGTACGAAACGCACGCGGAAAAACGACATCGTCTCGCCGAATGAGAGGTCCTCTGCGATATTAAGTCCTCCTGCTGAGTTCGCTCACCTATGATGGAAACGATCTGTCCAGGCAAGTGAGGAAGCCGGCAGCGCAGACTTTGGCAATGTCTCGGCGCTTCTGGGATCTCGATTTCTTGGCGCCCCACGTTCAGTCTTTGTGCGGGTCAAGTACATAAAGTGGACCGTGGGTGGTGCAGACTCAACCGGCCTCTCTATGGCCAGTCTGCGTATCTCCATCCAAATCCATCTGCTTAAAGTTGGGCGCGGAATGCATGCAGCTGGTTCCAGTATCTGAAGATGCCTGCAGCATCGTACAGAGTGCAGGCTCGCGGTTGTGGAATTGGTTGATCCTTTTCTTCAAGTGCCTGGGCTGCTCCGCCTGTGTTCCGAATAACTTGGCCCCATTGGTAGAAACTAAGAAAACGTCCTTTCGATCAACGCTTCGCTTCGTCGGTCACGTGCTCGTGATGCCTTGCCCATGAGCTTGCCTTGGTGTCGGACGCTCTCCAATTCGAGTGCGAGAACGGATTGTTCTCTTGGTTGAGCACTCGAACTTAGATGACGGCTTAGTGTCACTCAAAGCAATATCATGTCGCCCTGAATGGCTTCAACTATCTCAAAATAGTTCAACCAAGATACAATTTGGTAGCTAGTACTTCTTCCACTATACTATCAAATGACCGATAACACATCATTTATAATCAAGATCCGGATCTCTCTTGAATAAGAAACCGGTTTATTCCAAGAATTTCTGTCCTCTCAGAGCTTCCAGAAGATTGCTCTTCTGCATAATACCAAGATTCACAGGACTCAAGAGCATGTCTGCGGCTATAGATTGAGTCCTCGAATTTAGTGGAAGCAGATGAGCCGCCCCGGGGTCCTTCAGAGATTGCAAATGCCTTGTTCAACCCACGATAAGAACGGGTGCTCTTTTTCGTCAAACACATCGTTACGACAAGCTGTGCCAAAGCAACCTGTGCATCTCGTATGCTTATATTTTCTAGCATCGAATAGACCGATGTGGCATACGTTTGTATCACGTCGTTCGCGAGCCCAATATCCTCGGATGTAGCGACAACAAAACGACGCGCGATAAATAGCGGGTTCCCTCCGGATTTAAGCATCCTCGCTAGGTCATAAAGTGCCGCATCGGGATCACTGCCGCGGACGGACTTGTGGAATGCTGAAATGGTATCGTCATAATAATCGCCCGAACGGTCGTAGACCAGATGTTGTGTCAGTGAATTCTTCAATCGCTCTTGAGTCATCTCGTCTTGCTTAAATAGATCGTGTGCTATCTCCAGCAGATTCAATGGAACTCTGCAATCGCCATCGGCAAAGTGTGAAAGATAGTCAATAGACTCGCTATCGAGCAGATGGGAACTAAGGCTCTGTGATTTGACGATGACTCTTGGAGCATGTCCCGTATATCAGCATCCATCGGCTTTGTGAGGGTATGGACTTTACACCTGTATACTAGACCGGGCTGCATATTTAATAAATGATTCTCTGTTGTAGCCCCGATAAGGATAATTTGATCATTTCAGATAGCTTCAAGAAACCAGTCTTGTTTTGGACTGGTAACCCGGTGAATCTCATCACAGAACACTACAGACGGCTTCCTTCCTCTCCTCAATTCCTCCGAAGTCTTTGCAAGAATCATGGTATACTCCATTGTCGTCGTGGTCGTGCTAGTGATTTCATAGACCTTTCTTGTTATTGTAGACGCAATAATTCGCGCAATTGTGGTTTTTCCTAGTCCCTGAGCCACCCCAAAGTATCATGTTAGGCACCCGTTCTTCCAGAACTAGTTGGCAGAGAGCCCCGTTGGGATATTAGGCGTTTCTGGCCGATGATATCGTCGAAGCAGGTAGGGCGGACACGCTCCGCTAACGGTACAGTGTCGGACTTCTGTCGCTTCGCTGCATTGTGGGCGGCTACCTGTTGGAGGGTTTGGCTCTTCTCTATGCGGCTTTGGTGGCGGTAGGATATGCTCTTCGCAGTTGGTGTACCCGGTGCTTGGGTGCTTGAGGTATGGATGGTGTCGTGTTTCCTCCTTTTAGTGGCCTCGAAGGTAGATGTGGCTTTAGACCCATTTTCATCACCCAGGCCAGGTTCGCTTAATTTTTTCAAAGAATGAAAAGGTCTCAAAAATGTTCTGCATCCAGAATCGATGTGTTGGGTTTCTTCGGACAAAGCAACCTGTTTGTGACATATTGGGCATTCGACCATATTTGCGGCGCGTCAAAAACCAGTTTCTGTCGGAGATAAGTGGAGGCTTAGGATTTGTCTATCAGCCCTAAGTATTGGACTACTTATAGAGATTGGCACGATCTTTGATGATCCAAAGGGTACCTGACTCCCCAATCATTGGTTCATTCCAACAGGCAATAGGCCCACTAGCTCGCATTTTGTCCCAATGTGGAAAGTCCAGCGGACCATTGTACCATTTGCTTAATGCCGGCGGCCTTCGTTTTTGATGCTGCTTTGAAAGGTGGGTGTAGAGTAAGTGATGTTCCGTGTGTTCAATTCGTGGCGCTTCTGACAGTCATGGTCAGGAAGCAGGATCATCGCGGGTCAATCTGCCGCAGGACGAGGTTGGTACCATAGCATCTGTTTTTGAAGTGCTGCTCTCTCCAATATTACCGTCAAGCAGATGATCCGACAGACTTGGAACCGGATGAAGTACTGCACCATCATCCGCAAGTATAGAAAGCTGCCGATAAGTTTAAACCTCGTTCCCCTTCGAGGGCTCGCGATTTCCCGAATTATCCATTGGGCAAAATCAAATTGGAGACTAGGGGATTTCCCCGACCTTGTTAGGAATGGATGGTGCTCTACTCTACCTCACAAACATCAGCTCCGAGATGAAATTGTTGCAATTGTTTCAACCAATATTCAGCGTCTCTTATCCCCGGGCAGGAGGGATAACCTGCGGAAGAGAGCCCCGAGTGTGCAGTTGCGGTCTTGAATCGAGTGTCTGCGAACTTTGCGTGTTGACGGATTGCGGAACCGCCAGTGGGTGTCTGGAGCATTTGACCTATTTGCACCGAATCTTCGAGTCGAGAAGTTCGAGACTTGGAGTCTAAGCCGACAAGGTTCGATGTCCTGAACAATTTCGGACCAATACTGATACCGGAAGTAATTTGTAATTTTGGTAACTCTCGTGAATCGTACAGGACAGATACGTATCCGGACTAATGTTTTCCCCGTACTAACCATACACACTCTCGCGCACCTTGGCGATACTCTCAGAAGTCGAATAATTTGTTTGATGTGTGAAGCTGATTTTGCAATCTACTGTCGCGGTATTCACGCTGCGGGCTGCGATTCAATCTGTTGGATGCAACGCCCACTTCCAGATGTCAGTCGTTCGCGCCTGTCAGGCGGAAGTTATGTGAGTACTACCAGATAGCTGTTCGGAGAAATATGCAGACGCTTATGGTGGGTACGTACCTCGTTCTAGAACCTCCAGTACGGTACGATCTCTGTATGGATAGTGGAACGAGTTCAACCCATTCCGCCGTTTCCTCATTCCTCTCCGTTGAATTCCAGATTGAGGAATTGTCGAAGATATATAGGAGTTTCCCTTGAAAGGGGACTTTACCCAGTGCCATACCCAATGCAGCATCAATCTCGGTATCTTCTGTTCTCGGCTGAGATGACATATTGTGCTCCTCATGTACATGGGCTCTGGTTTGAGAAACACAAAGTAGAGCAATGGCTTTACTGCCTATCACTTTACCTACAAGATAAAGATATAGAACACTGAGCAAGGTGTCCTCACTGATTTCAGCTGTCGAGCAAGGGATGTCAAGCACTAAGGGCCGGTTTGTGTCGGCCGCCTGCTTGGTGCTACAGTAGTGCGGGGGGGTGGGATATTAACACTACTGTGGACTCTCTTGTGGGAATCCCACAAAGACCACGGTTCGTGAATGGATTGTTTTGACGGAGCTGACCTATTTCGCTGACAATAAACCAGCCTGGTGACATGAACGACAGCTTGCTTGCGCCAAGTACGTGGGATGAGCCGATATTGTCGATCGGCAAATAGGACAGGCAGCAAGCTCCCGAGCTTGGCATGACTCGGTCTTGTCCCTCGGAGGTCTCTACATTCTACCTCACTGCATGTTCGTTTGTCGATTATTTGCTCGATCCAAGCATTTTACCATCTCTTGTGACCATGGTCCAACCGTTAAGCTCTAGTCCCCATTTTCGGATCGTCTGAACAACACAAGACTTCCCAAACCGCCATGCCGCATTTTGGCTTTCTGGGCACAAAGAACAAGCAACACTAAGCAACGGGCCAGAGAGTTTGCGAAGAATCATTGCGTCTATCAGAGGCGCGGCATTGTCATCGGCAATTTTAGCGTCAAAAACCGGTCACCCTCGGTGCAATCCACAGGCCCGCCGGGATATGTCAACGCCGAGGAGAGTGCACATGAACCTCCTCCATAGCTAGTTTGCTCTAGAGTCACCTTATTAATCAATGTCAGATCCCCGCATTTTCAGAGA
>MBFL02000132.1:69953-87987 GCA_001696595.2 Aspergillus hancockii | reverse complement strand
GGGCGGGCCTGCTCTGAAGGAGGATTGGTCTCCACAGCGCAGCGGAATGATTAGTCGTCGCTCCGAAGTTTTGAATTTTAATCACCGAGGCCATACCATTACCAATCTCAGAGTCAGCCTTCTGAGCTGACTTGATTACCTTTCTTCTTCTGAGTTCATATTGTCAACTTCTCCCTCTCCATACATATGTCAGGCCACATCGAACAGAATTAAATTGAGGGAAGTCTTTGAAACTGTTCCTCTATTTCTGCAGTAAGTCCATGACATGCGGTCGTCTACATTCTACGGGTTTTACGTCTAATGCGGCTTTTTATCTAGCATGATGCTTACAAATCTGCTAAACCAACATGCCTGCGCCGGCATATCACTCCAGAGAAGCAATAAACCTACTATGTGAAATAGCTTGCTGGGTGGCTGAAGCAAATAGCTATCTCACTTGTAGTATGTTAAGAGCACAATAGGCGTGTCTTTGTATAGTACTTCTTGCCAGGTGTATGGCTTATTATACCCACTTTTATGTCTAGCATGACAGCAAAAGACGAATATACAGTCCGTTTCTCTGCTTCTGTGTCTCCCCTGCTGCAACCCGATACCTTGAGAGAAACAGGCTGTAAAACGGGGCGATTAGCATGGTTGGCGTAGCAGAAAGAAATGAGGGAATCGTCCACGAGGGCAACTACGTGTGGATAGCGCAGAGCTTTGGATTTAAAGTTGTATAGATCTGGACACAAAGGTCCGAAAGCTGACTGCCTAGTGGGCCATGACATGGTCAAATACTATGTTGTTATACTTGAATATTCAAAAGGGAGAACCATATGCCTGAATGGTAGGGAGAAAACTAAAGCACAAAATCTGAACTGATATTATATAGCCTGCGGATACACAAGGACTCCGGAGACACCAAAGACGATCGTAAGATATTCATACAGGAACCACTATGTTGGTGATCAAGCTTAGACCGGGACGAAGTTGAAGGACCAAGAGGACTTTCCCCATGGAACGCAGAGAGTACCAGAGCAATGGGCCCAGGCCTATCGCTCGCTGTGATGGATGCAGGGTGAAGCTTTTATTCATGTCCGTAGCCAAGGCTTTCTTACAGTGGTATACATGTCACCGTGACCAACTATTTCCATATTTCCAAGCTGAAACCTTTTGGATTAGCAACGGCGTAACTGGTTATTAGGGGCTAGTACTAATGACCATTATCCTTCTGGCTTCAGGACCTTTTTTCAACTTCAAGGATAGGGCCGAGTAGACCATTTCGCCTACCTCGAGGTTCATGATCATGTCCGACTGTAGTAGGATATGACTGGGCAAGATCATACGCAATTATTGGCTCAGCCCTACTGTAAATTGCCTCTGGGCCATTGAGTCCAATACTCCCGCTAACCCTTCATCTGCCGACGCGATCGTCCCGCCCCCAACCGTAGCGTTAACTCTGCTATACACGACTAATCAGAATCCATGTCCTATACCCATAATACGGAGTTAGTCCACCGGGTTTATAGCATAACCGGCCCGCTGTATTTCCACTCAGAGTCTAATTAAGGTCAAGGGTTGGCATGATCTAGCAACTGAATCAGTTGATGCCAACACATCACGACCCATTTCGAGAATTATAATACTGTGCTATGTAGCACTGAACACCTTACGCTAACCGACACCGATCAGCAAATACCCCTCGACAACATCTTACCCCCCAACAATTGAATATGTCGTCCATGATGCTGCCCAGCTCTCTTCCCTCGCTCACTGTCCGTGAAGCGATTACGGACGCACTCTATCGCTGCCTCCTTGGCCTAGACACGGCCGACATTACTCTCTTCGATTCCGCGTTCACCAAGGACGCCAGCTTTGATCTAAACGGAAGGTCTTGGAAGGTCTAGACGCAATCCACACCGGATGTTACGATCTTATTGAAAAGTTAGACACCACACATCAGACGAGTAACATTCGTGTGAGCGTCAACGATGGGGACTCGAAGGCATCCTTGACTACCTCGGCACTAGCTCAGCATTACCGTCCTGGGAAGGGCGTGGCACCTAGCGCACCAACTCTTTTAGTTGGCAGTTTATGCGCCCTTAATTGTGTCAAGGATGAGCAGGATAATTTGCGGAAGATTAAGAATTGGAAAATCAAAATCATTTGGACTGAGGGTGACTGGGAGGTTATTACTAGAATTGAATGGCAATAAGGTATAAGTGAAGGGCGATAAGATATGACTACATCATGGGGATAACAACAAGCTTGCTTTAAACTTCTATATTGAGAAATGTGCTCTCGACGTTCTTCTAAGGAGACAATGCAGAAGTTTGCAAGAACAATCTATGCCGTGGAGCTTTTGATAGAGTTCTTCATTCAGAACACTGAGTTTCTCCAAGATACGTCTAGTAGCTTCGATGCATAGCCTTTAGAGATGTCCAGTGGTTTTGCGCAATGGTTAGGCTCCGTGGGAAAGCCAGTTGCGCACAGCATGACATTCGAGGATTATTACTTGATAAATCTGGAGAGAATTAAAAAGACCTACCAGTAGCCCCAAAAACACTGGCATCTCTGGCCTCCAACAGGTCTGTAGATCGCTCCATATCATATCTAAGAATATCAGCAGACTTTCGATAGTCGTAAATCTCACTTGGGCTGTACCATTTCCCACCACTTCCACCTCAACGTTTCCCGGGGTATTTATTGGGAGTCCATCCCGTCTATTTTCGCGATCAAATGACCGATCATATCGAAATCATGAGGCATGACACATCATTATGGGTATCGGAAGTACCTGGAAAGCGTGCGCGGCGCACGCGCCTATTATGCTTCCCAAACACTGTATCGTAGAAAACTGACCTTCCGGTTTATTGAACTTTACAAAGGTGGCCAGATGATCCGACCGTCAATTGAGACACCGCTCCGTACTTTGCCTACTGTGGGGAAGAAGGAACTCGGATTGCCCGTGCAGATATATTGCATATACGATGCGCTCGGCCCGCTAAAAAGTACGAACAGCCTCGGTCAGGTGGGCCACAGTTTGGACAGAGTAGAAGATAAGTGGAGAAACTTTTCCACATTGAATGCTAATTATTTGATGAACTCAACCGTTTTGTGATGTGGTTGTTGGTGTGGTCTTCGTGGTATTTGAAGTGCTTGAATGCGTTTGCGGTGGCTTAGCACCAACTAGGTCGAGACCCTTTATGAATTATTATTTGGAGTACTTCTCAAAAAAGCCCTGGCTTTAACCTGATATTTCGCAATAAAGTCTTTATCAAGAAATTGTCGTTGGATGTACATCATCGCTATTTCAACCCTCAGCCCGGTGGCAAAATCCGACCAGATTGATATTCAAAAGCCGACGCGGGTCTCTCAAGATGCGGGATCGGGATAAGCCTCCAGGCCCACTTTGGTCTGTGCTCTATTCCTAATCCCGCTTACCAAAATTTCTCTTCTTGGGGATGGCGCAGGGGCAAGCCTGTAGGATCTTCCTTTTACCCCAGAGTCATATGAGAGGTTGTCCTATAAAAGCCAGAAGCGGGATGGCCTAACATATCTTCATTGACTTTGGATCTGCTGGGCACAGCATCTTTCGCCATCACTCACCCCACTCAGCAAGATGTCTGACGAACTCCGGCCCGTATCCTCGGCTCGGTCTATCGCCGATGATTTCTCCCCGCTCCGCGAGGTTGTGTTCATCGTCACGGTTTGCATGTCACAGTTCATTACACAGGCAAATATAGGAATATGTGTATCGGCTTTAGACATTGTCGGAGACAGCTTTGGGATCACTGAGCCTGGTATCCTGAGTTGGTTCATCGCTGGTTATTCGTTGACCGTCGGTACCTTCATCTTGGTGTTTGGCCGCTTCGGTGATGTCTTTGGGTACCATCGAATGTTTCTGGTCGGTTTCATCTGGCTTGCCCTCTGGTCTCTGGTTGCCGGCCTCAGTGTCTATTCCAACCATGTGCTATATATTTTTTCCCGAGTGCTTCAAGGCCTGGGCCCAGCTATGCTGTTGCCCAATGGACTGGCCGTACTCGGAGCAACCTACGCACCCGGAAAGAAGAAGAACATGATTTTCGCCATTTTCGGCGCCACGGCTCCCAATGGTGCCATTCTGGGTGCGGTGTTCAGTTCGCTTTTCTCCCAGCTCGCATGGTGGCCATGGACATACTGGACCATGGCAATTGTCTCGGTGCTGTGTGCCATCATGGGTAGCATAGTCATTGCACCAGTCCAGCAAATTAACGTCAGAAAGCACAGCTTCCTCGAGCTGATGAACATCTTGGACATGGGCCCCGCATTGCTAGGAATCACCGGCCTCGTGTTGGTCAATGTCGCCTGGAATCAAGCCCCGATCGTCGGCTGGCAAACGCCGTACGTTTACGTGCTCCTTATCATCGGACTCTTGTTCCTCACCGCTTTCTTCGTGGTGGAGCTCAACTACTCCGAGCATCCTCTCCTCCCAATGAAGGCATTCACATCAGATGTCACATACGTCCTCGGCTGCGTCGCCTGCGGTTGGGGCTCCTTCGGTGTATGGGTCTATTACTTCTGGAGGTTCCAAGAGCAATATCGCCAAGTGACGCCACTTCTTGCCTCAGCGCAGTTTACGCCGCCAGGAATCGTGGGTATTATCGCTTGTTTCACGACCGGGTATCTTATGAGCCGGATTCGACCCGGGTGGATCATGCTCATGTCTTTGACTTGTTTCACGTTAGGGAACGTTTTCACTGCGATTGCGCCCGTGCATCAAACGTATTGGGCTTTGACGTTTGTTTGTCTTTTGGTTATCCCTTGGGGAATGGATATGTCGTTCCCCGCGGCGACTTTAATGCTCTCTAATGCCTTGAGTAGAGAGCAGCAAGGCGTTGCTGCGTCGCTTGTGACCACTGTCGTGAACTATAGTATCTCGCTCAGTTTGGGATTTGCGGGAACAGTTGAAGTTCATGTTAATAATGGTGGTCATACGTCCAGCGATGTGCTGAAGGGATATCGTGGTGCGCTTTATTTGGCGATAGGGTTGGGTGGACTTGGCATGGCTCTTAGTGCTTTGTATACGTTTCGAAGTTATAGGAAAACACCAAAGAGAGATCTGGAAGAGAGCAAGTCGGAGGAATCAATGTCGTCTTAGAGTTAACAACACGACAAACTGTGGTTCATGGCGGAGTGCTTTCGTGGTACGTGGGTAGTCTGATGATATGTTTAATACCAATGCTTTCCATAGATTTACTAATTAATAGTACGCCCCAAGAAATAATGGATATATACCTAATGAGACAATATCTGAATATAACGGCTATTGGAGGAACCCCGGTATGTAGAGCAATCATTCTCATTATGTGAACATGCCACTGCTTCATGGGGAAGGTGGGAAGGCTTTTATAAGGCTTCAGGAGGAGGTCATGAAGGATTCTGATGATCAGTCACTCTTTGCGTAGGATGGCTCCGAGTTCCAAGATTTTGACGGCTCTGACCTGCTCTCGATATCACCTGTCCTCTTCAAGAACTCTGGCAATATCGCCCCCTTCCGATTCCTAAAGGAAAATAGCTCGACTTTTGCAGTGATCAACAAGGGCATAGTTCTGCAATTACCCTTAGTTCACCACCGTGAAGACTGTTTCATTGATTTGACGAAGGACCCCGATGAAAGAAGGGTACTCATCTGGGAATGTCAGGAAGCACCACCAGGTAGCTCTGCTAATCTGGTAGCAATCATGCTTTACCAATTTCCAAGGGCGATAATCACTTTGTAAGGATAGAGCGTCGCTTGAGAAGGAATATCCCAGCGACTCATATCTTGCTTGCCAAGCCTGTTTGATATTTGTGAAGAAAATTCCGCGATGGGGTGGAGGACTTTGCCTTAGGGCCTGTTAGCAGAACCTCCCCATACAGGATAACACTCGACGAAGCCTTATGATATTTTTCGATGGAAGTTTCTACACACAGTGTCAGACTAGAAACTCAATCCAAAATGCAGGGACTCACAGCGTTACTACTTCGGTGAAGAACTCGACGATGAAACTGACGGGATTAGAACGCGCATATCGCGTGCTTATAAGGTAGATTGCTTCTATACCTCAGGTAATTGCGCGCTGAGAAGGCTAAAGGAAATGTCAATAGCGGTGTACAGATAACTCCGATAAATACAGCGATCGGTGTAGATCCTACCTCTTCGGTTTTTCGAATGGGGGACTTCGCGGCGCTGGTGCTACATCAAATCTTAGAGAACATAGGGATTATCACGGAGCTTCCCTATTGGTTCGTCGGCAAGAAACAGATTAATGACAAGGTCTGGGAGGCCTATCAAGACCGGTATGCCGCGATGTGCGTATATAATGAGAGATGCGAAGCGCGAAGTGGATTTCCTGAGATGGAAGGATTGAGGTATCACGGATGGGCCATACGCCGCAACGTTACATGCTTAGGATTATTCGAATTGATCAACATGATATCTGGTCTCAACTTGGCGAGGGGGTTCGACGGCATCTGGAGGAAGAATGACATGCTACCATCTTTCATTACATATCCCGAGTACATAGTCCGTCACGCTATGGCCGTCAATGAGAAACAATCTTTCTTGCAGCTCAATTTTACCAACCTGGAAACCGGATATTCTCATGCTGTTTAGGAGCTTTGGTTTCCGGGAGTGCACGCGGTGAGTATTTCCCCACCGTTGGATTAAGTAGTCTTTAACTAGCATAGGATATTGGGGGAGTGGCTTCCTCTGACGATTCCAATGAGAAGTGGAGACTCAGCCACCTCCCCCTAGTTTTGATGATTCGGGAGGCTGCAGAAGTCGGTTTGCTTTTTGACCCCTACAAGTTACGGCAATACCTTGACGGATAAATCAACTATGATTCAACCTCCCCTGGGCGACAACAAAGACATCATAACAAGCATCCTTTCAAACGGCGCCTTGAGGGACCAGTTGTAAAGCGCATGCACAACTGCTGGAAGTTCTGCGACCATCCACTATCACGCTCAATCATTAGAGAAAGTGTACTTAAAGAGGTTTCTCCCATCGACTTACGCAGGAAGGCCTTGAGTGCCAGGTTTACCGTCCTCGGGCAACCGTTCCTAAGAGTACTATACCATGTTGGCACACCAAACCGCAAACACGATCCCCGGGTTTTGCGAGACGACTCATTACGAACTCTGCACCATAGGCAACTTTGGGCGGGCTATAAAATCCACAGTCCTGTTTTGGAAAGAATGCGCTGTGAGCAAACTGACTACCACCCCTATCATATAGCGTGGTATGACCGGTCCGGGATGAGTCAATGGCCTGTAGGAAGGCCGGGCGATCTTATTGGAGAGTACCGTACCTTGAAGGCCAAGAAAAAGCCGCAAACTCCGTAGTAGGCGTCTGTGTTGTGAGCGCAGTCATCAGATAGTTATGTTGATAATTCTACTAGTAGTCTTTCTAAGTAGAGATATTAAGCAGTTAAGATATCAAAATTATTCTCTGAGGGTAAGACAAACGGCAGAATATGCCCTCACAGCTGCCCTATATACAAATCCACATAGCCATAGCCGAATATCACGTCACAAGAAGAGTCCAGAAACCCGACGTACACGCCGCGGAACATCTATTCGTTAGCCGTAGGAATCACCACTTTTGAGGTTCCGGAACAGGCTCCCCAGATCGGTCTCTCTTTACCGTTCAAAGCCTACAGTATACTAGACTAAGAGAGCAGACTAGCACTAATAGATTGCTTGCGTTTACGGATCGAAAAGGACTGTCATAGCGACTTGAAGTCAGAAGTCATAGGGATATAAGCGTAGCTAGGTAGAAGCATATTCTTAATCATCTTTTTCCAGACTCCCAAGGAATGGACAGAAAGAGGCACTCCCTTGGTGATTTCTGGCAAACGACTGTGGAAATGCCGTATCCAGTTTACTATTTTGCACTTTGAGGTCCTTCTCCTGGTCTGGTGACCGCAGCTGCAGAGATTCCCTATAGCTGATCTTCGGATCCGGAAAGAAGGTTTCCATGATCCAGATAAATGTGCCAAGTGCGCAAACAATGATACTAGTTAAGACGGCATGCGTTTCTTTGATTCGATGCGTTTTCAATGTCTGGGGAAGACTGAGGGCGATAGGCAACGCACGGCCCAGGGGTCGAAGTAAAGGAGGAAAGAACCGGAAAGCAAATTGGTCGAATAAAGCTTCCGCAATCATATGGCCCTTATCGGTGGCAACCATATGATTATTTTCAACATCTTCGCAGAAGCTGTACATGCCATCCCAGTCCTCCGGGAACCCTGGATAATCTGTAAGAGGCTTCCACTCCTCCAACGGCTTTCCAGGTACCTCCACCAGGAATAATCGACACATCTCCTTCCAGAAAAGGTACGCCGCGATCTTCTGTTTCTCCGTAAAGCCCGAGAGTCGTAACCGTGTCCGTAATCGGTGGACAGATATAGCTGTAAAGCAGAGGACATAGATAAAGTCGGTTGTATGGGAGAAGTGCCCGGGGTAGCTCTTCGCATGATATGCATGACGTTTATTGATAGTGTCGACAGACTTTTTGGTTTCAGGGTGATGCGGTCCGTAGTACCACCAGGTAGAATTGTGGTATTGCGTTTCGTAGACCCGATCCACGGCACGATGAAGGACCTTGCCTCCGTCGTCACGCCAGATAACGTTCGCACCCCATTCGGAGCCAACGAAGTTGGCGAAGGTTAATGCATAGATGAGATTTTGTGTGAAGTCGCCGCCACCGGTATACTCGATAGACAACCTCCAGATCTTCGCGTAGTCTTTGTAAGGGTCTGAGGCTTCGATTTCTGGCCGAATCCATCTGTAGGGTTTGTCTGCACCCGTGACTTGACATGTTGTGTCCGCCATGAGAGCAGTCGAGGTCGCAAAACGCTAGACAACAGAACGTTGCTGGTGATATATAGGTTCAAATAGTGTGAGATACGATGCACTGATTATTGATAGGAGACATAGAAAAGCATCACGACGCCCTTGAATATATATATGCAATGAACGCTAGCTCCCGGCTATCTTGGTTAAGACCACGCGTTTCCCGGTTTCTCCCCGGACTGCTCCCGAAATACTGTCGTAGGTAGTAGTAGTAAGGTTGGGAAAGCCAAGGTAACGTCTCCATAGGTTGAATTCTCCTACGAATGATCGTCAAAGCTAGTCGGGGAAGTATCGGACAGAGTTCTGCGGTTTATCTCGGAGTGCCGTAACATGTCCCGTGGTACTCTCAACCTGAAGCAAGCCTGAAGATCCCTTGTAGCTTCGTAGGTGTTATCATTATGATTCATTTGCCTTTGGCCAAGTCCTCAAGGGTTCCCTAGCTACCTGCTGAATTTAGAACTCCAACATCGCCCGCTTGTCGCTAAATGTTATATAGTTTCAAGGCCTGGAATTCGGTTAGTTTCTTTTTTCTTTTTTCGTTCGTAGTTCCTTTGCACAATCAAGTGGACACCACTTCTACGTCTACTATACTTAATGTAATTCTTCGTCATTGGACCACATACGATGTTGCCTTCCTATAATCCCGAGCGCAGATTGATCAGGCCGTTCTTTATCTCTGAACTTTTGGGGTATTAACGATGCATATTTGCTCGCCACTAATAGGAATAAACTCGTAAGGTCCATATAGTTCGGTGCGACATATATAGCTGAAAAAGATACGTGGTTGGCTATATGATCGTCTTCGTACAACTACCTACCCCGCCTTTCAGTGGTGCCAACACAGCGAAGTGAGACACTTGGAGCTATAAGTATGGGAAGGCAACATCGTCGTTAATCGCAGCTTGGGGTTTTTCTGTCATAATTTTCGAACCTAATCCCGTACTTGCTTTCATTATGGGTCTCTCCTGACAAGTCGCTTCTCGTCCCGAAAGTCACATCCGTCAAATAACCGCCAGTTCCAAATCTTGTTCCCTCTATGATAAAATATATGGGCCCCAATTACCTCCCTGGATAAAGCACTCCTTCCATAATGAATGTTGAAAGTCCTTAGACTATTCCTGCGAAGGGCTTTGTGAATGGTGTAAGCATGCAGGACGTGGGCGTCTTGCACGGCATATGCTGCCTCACTCTTGGGGCTCGTTACCTTCTCATGGTACCCATCGTTTTATTGCATTTGATATTGAAGAATTGGAAACTCCCAAGAACAAGACAGAGCGCTGTCATCTATGCCACTTATTTATGAAAGAGCCCAAGGCACGCTATCAACCGTACTGGTAAATTTGGGCAAGGATCGTGCTACTGATTTTGAATATGACGGGGTGAGTTTCTGGATTCCAGGTTAGTGGGACTGCTTTTTATGACAATGAGATCTAAGAAATGATATAATTCTCTTAAGTGTACCTATCACAGGCTGACTTACCACAGCACAATGTGCTAGAATATGATAGGGCTTACTCTTGTACGGTCGGTTATTTTGGTTTCGCGAGAGTGGTTGATCAACCGGGCTTGGTTTTGACCCGAAGGCAAAAACGGTGAATTGGAATCGCATCTCGGCCTGGCTGCAGACGTTTCTACTCAGCACACCGATTATATGGAGAGATCTAACCCCATTCTACCACCTGGGTTCCGAGTGATTGACGTAGATAAGGGGTGTGTTATCAGCCCTACCCCTCTGGATTCCAGATAATGCCACCTTGAGCTACGTGTGTGGGGGAGACCGAAGAAACCGATCTGAAAGCTACAGCTGCAAAAATTGCCCTGTTCGAAGAAAAAGGCTATTTGTCAATTCTTTTACTTCTAACTACAGTTCGTGATGCGATGGCTACATGTAGCTACCTTGGAATACCATACCTATGGGTTGACCGACTTTGCATCCTACAGAATGGAAGAACAAGTCAGGATAGTGTGAAATTCAGATCAATGCCATGGGCGATATTTATGGCAAGTCAGCAGTGACTCTTGTGGCGCTGGCAGGTGAGAGCGCCAACTATGGCCTCCCTGGAGAATCCATTCAGAGAAACAGCGCGCTTTCTATTGAGACACAAAGAGTGCATTTGATCCAAAGGCATTCAACGTATAATGAACTCATTCGTCTTTCGAAATGGAGTACACGGGGGTGGACCTTCCAGGAGACACTGCTTTCGCCAAGACTACTACTTTTCGTAGAGCCGAGGGTGTTTCCTGAGTGTTCTCATGACCTCGAATACAAGGGCGAAGACGCAATTATACGCAAGCAGCACGGCCCTCAGAATATTCTTTCAAAGCTGAAACCCCGGTTTTCCATTCAATCTTACCCTTTACTTTTGAAGGAATTCACAAAAAAGGACCTTGTCTTTCGAGTCAGATATACTACGCGCTATGGCAGGTACGCTGAATGCACAATATGGATCCGACCACTTTTACGGATTGCCGTTCCATGAGTTTGAACGAGGCTATCCTGTGGTGGTCAAAAAATGGAGAATATCTGGGATAGAATGCATCAAGGTGGCCATGTGTTCCCGTCTTCGTCCTGGACTTCGGTAAAAGGTGAGGTCTCAATACGGCCGACGTCAAAGGATGAGTTTGGAGAGGATGGCCAGGTTTATACCGCGACTGAGCGTTCTGTACACCTGGCAGTGTGGGCAATAGCAACAAACGTTTCTAGAAGGGATTTCCTACGTGTCATCCGACAAATCCCCGATAACAAACCGAGATCACTTCATAGACCCTCAATTCGATTAGTGTCTATTGAATGTTTTTTCATTTCGATATGAGTGGTGCACTTGCATTGTTATTGGCTTGGAAGAATGGCTGCTGCTCAGGTAGACTTCCAACTGGATTGCATGACAATCTGACGTGGGAGCAATATTCTTGCATTATTCAGTCTACATGACCGTCACTTATGTCCGTGACAAATCAGGCACGTGGTATTGCCCGAGAGCTTGAGGACCAGGAGGCGAAATTTCCGCAACCCCTTACATTGAAAGGGCCTCTCACCCTGGTAGAATCCTGGTCTACGCCGAGTTCCTCAAACTTCGCATAGCACTACCATCTAAGCAAACCAAGCTTCCTCTTGGTATTTTGCTTCAAACTGACAACGGTTTGGCCATAGCAAGAACGAACGGATCGGAAGTCAAACCTCAGATGATTGGAGAAAGCTAGGAACCCAAGCACTGGCGTTTTCTTTGATGTGCTTGTCCTCTCTTTAAAAGTTTGTTACTTGGCTTGATTCTGCTGAAATGGTATTAAGTGACGTTACATACAATACAGACGGAGGATCACATACGTGCCAATATGGGATAAGGGTGCAATTGATGGTACTGAAAACCGAAAATGGCATCAATAAACGTGTCGGGCTTGCAGAGGGCGACCTGAAAACATGATTCGGAGCCGGCCCAGCATTTGCGACTTTTATCATTGAATAGGGTGGTATTGAATACTCTATATGGCTTGCTTTCTTCGGCCTCGTCTATACGTATTTCCGCGAGGCTGAGCACATGTAAGCGTCTCCAAGTTATGATCTTCTGCCAGCATTTCCACCAGCCCTCTAATACAGACTGTAAATTGCTGTAACAGGCCTTGTGCAATTCACGGAGTTGAATGATAAAATGTCAAAATGGCCAGCCCTCCAAAACACCGCAATGACTTCGAACTAGGTATAATATGTGCCCTGGCCGTAAAAGCCGATGCTGTTCTGGAGCTTTTCGGCAAGTGCTGCTATGGATATGAAGATCCATACGGCAAAGTCCTTTGGTGATACAGATACCTACACATTTCCCTGGGGTGGGCAAAGCCAGCGTGGTAACCGTGGCATCTAACAGCGATCATCCTGAGCGATGTCATCATCAGGGATGGAGTGGTTCAATATGACTTCGGGAGGCGCATTCTGAAAGGATTTGTTCGTAAAGATACCGTTATGGACAATCTGGGCAGACCAAATGTGGAAGTAAGAGCTGTTCTAAAGAAGCTGGAAGAAAAAAGGGCGAGGAAACGATTGCAGGACCGTACCTGCCACTACCTTGTTAGATTGTTGAACGTATTATTGCCAGAAGACTGGGTGAGGACACCAGAATGAGCATGGGGTAAGGCGGCCATCCAGTCCATTCGACTTCGTGCGTGCTAACTCCACACTAAGTTATCAACAACCGGGGATTGTTCTCTCCCTCGTCGCTTGTTTGGTGGTAACGCGGAAATTGGTGCTGCGCTATCTCAGCCTACCACCGCTATGCGGCCAATAAGTAGTTAGGCAATCCCTAGTATATAAAGCCGACGTTCCTAAATCGATGGGGTCTTGAAGCCCTTTCAGTGCGGCTTTTCGGGTCCGGAAATGTGCCCACAAAGCGTGGTCCTTCCGCAATGCAGGGTATGACATGAAAACAATCGGGCCCGGCGCCATGGAGGACAAAGGCCAGGCATAAGTGGACATTATCTTTTCTAATCTGAAGAACAATGTACTCCCTGCTGTTTGTCCATTCCAGGCATAAAATGCTCGGCACCACTAGGAATTTGATCGAATTGCGCGGCTGGGGCCTTGCTCCTGTGAAGAATCCCCAATAGGTCTCTTCGATTCTCTCTATGGCGGTGTGAAGAGCCCTGGTTCACAGTTCCAAGCCCTGCCCTTGACACAATTAGTTCTCGTGTTCTTTTGTCTAGTCCCAAGGTCTTGCAGCTCTAGGGAATATGACTATGCGTGGTTTATCAAGGTATTATTGACGGCTTTGGAAGGTAGAATTCTTCCAGAATCAAAGCCCATTATGCAATATGAGAAACTGTACTTAATATTGTACGTTATCGTTCACAGAGCTACGAAACCAACCCCACTTACCAAAGCACGACAATTTTGCCCTCCGAACGGTTCTCTTCCATGCAACGGTGTGCTTCGCCAACCTGGTCGGGGAGGTATATTCGTAAATTTGGCAGGTTCAAATCACCAGTCTGGACTTGGTGGCAGAGTGTATCCAGTGGGAAGTTCTGGAAATCATCCACAGAACCCTGATAGGTCGTAAAGCATACAGTGGATGGAACAACGTCCATTGGGTCAAAGTCGGGGATCATTGACTCGTCACCCACCGTGCCGGCCATACAAACGATCCCATAGGGCCTCACGCATTGCAGGGAGTCAGCTACGGTCTTTACCCCAACCAGGTCCAATACTTTTGTGAATTCGAGCTTCTGTGACTTGATCTGCTGCGATAGGGACCCATCATCGATCAGAACCTGCTGAACCCCCAGGCCCCGAAGAAGCTCCTTCCGACTCTCCTGACGGGTAGTAGAAGCTATGAAGGAGCAATGCTGTTTAGCGATACACGCCGCTGCTTGGCCTATGGATGTTGTACCACCCCGTATCAGAAGGCGATCATCTGGGTGGAGACGCAGAGACCGAAAAAGTGCGTTCCATGCTGTCTGCAACATCTCTGGGAAAGCGGCAAGGTGTTCCCATGAGAGCTGACAGGACTGGTTGATTTCTCGAATGTGGGTGATAGGGACACGGGTGTACTGCGCGTAACTCCCGGGATACTCTGGAAGCAAATCTCTAATCATAGCTATGACTCTTGCTCCTGGTCTGAACGGCCCGTCAAAAGCTGCTGCCACAATGCCAACAGCCTCACGGCCCATAACGTGCGGGAATTTGACATTGGTCGAGTGGCCTTGCCGGGTTAGGAGTTCCGGATGACTTATGCCAAACGCCTTGACCTCGATCAACACTTCACCGTGCTTCGTAGGTGGCTTAGGGTATTCCTCGATCTGTAGTACTTCAGGACCGCCTGGTGCAGTAGCCACGATTGCTTTCATAACGGACTGATATAGACAATTATTTTAGTTATCCAAGGCAAGAAACTAGGCAATGGAGAGAGCAGGCAAGGGATTGAGGGAGCGAAAGGTGTCCCGTTGATGATATTCATAGTATACAATTGATAGATAGCGACCACAGTCAATTTTATTCATAAAAAAACCTACTTTAAAAGGAGCATGGGCTTGCCTTGTCGGCCGCTTGTTTCGGTTAAGCCAAGCATTTCCAGCATTCCAGGCATCTTTCGATGTGATGCGACCGCCAATACCACTGTTCTTGAGTTCACGCGCAACAAGGCTGGGCCTTGTCCCCTTTGCGACCGCCTCTGCAGCAAGCTCTCTCGCAGCAGTGGTCAATTTATAGTCAGTCGCCGATATATCATGGTTATGGCCTGCTTTTCCCCGGATGATGCACAACCTGTAGCCATCGCTCACGGTCCTCATCCGACACGGACAGCCAATTGGTTGTCGTACCGACCGTTTGCGTTTGCGTTCTTCAACAGGCTTCTCCGGCTCGTGGGCCTTGGTGGGCCATAATCGGCACCAATAGTAGGTGGTTGTTTTCTGTGGTCCGTATCTAACCTGGTTCCGAACGTATATGTTATCTAGATATTTCCAGGCATTATTGAACTCCGTCACCGATAATGTCACGGTTGATTCTAGATTAAAGATCAACTCGCGAAGACGTAGGATATCGGGAGGGTAATTCAATTGCGGGGCGGACTCTTGAGAGGGTTCTGGAGCTGGCGAAGGAGAGTTCTCGGCGGATGATGGCATTGTGTCTGTGATATAGGAGGTGGATATGCTAACGAACGGGATTGGGAAATGGGGGAGCTTTAGAGGACGATCTATGCTGGATGTTGGCGGATCATCCGGTTGTTCCGCTCCGGATACCTGTGAACGTTGCTGACTCAGCGCTCCAGCACCAAGCAAAAAAATCGCCAATATAGTCATTTCACCACTACACCACTGATTTATTCTAGATCACATAGCACGAAGACATAATTCTATGGTTCGAACTAAATCAGTTATTGAGCATAGGTTTGACTTGTTGAGCTTCTGAATAACTCTTATAGCTCCTAAATAGCCTCGAAACCTAATGCATACACCTCACTTAGATATATATATTGAAATGCTATCACATTACAGCCCGAAAAATCCTTAGTCCCTTCATGCCATCGAAGAAAGACAATAATATAGAAGGTGGTATAGAAGGTGGTACTTTCAATGGATATAATTGTATAAAATCTTTCATTGGAGGTTGAAAAAAAAAAAAAAAAAAAAAAAAAACCAGTTATATATATAAAACACAAGAAAGAAAGACATCAAAGGAGCGGATAGATTTAGACAAAAGGCGCCTCTATACAAGAAGACTTGAAGGCGGCTTAGGCATGGATCATGCTAGTCATGATAGTAGCAAAAGCGATCATGAACACAGTGCTGAAGTATGAACTGGGAACGGTGGGGGCACCGCTAACAGAAAGAGCGGTACTGGATGAGACACTTCCACTAGACGAGGAGCTATTGCTCGCCGCCTTCGAGTTGGTATGGAACAAAGATGTTGTAGAAGTGGTGGAGTTCGAACTCGTGGCGTTCGAAGCCTTGATGCTAGTGTAGGCTCCCGTCTTGTCGGTGTAGGTATAAGACTTGGCAGGGTTATAGTTGATGATCTTGACTGACTTTATGTACATAGTGAAAGGGCTGTCATCATAGTCGGTCTCACCACCCGCCCATTCAATAGTACCTTCAGAGTTGTCGGGGTCACCACCCGCCCAGATACCAATCTTGATGCGAGAAGGGGTTTGAGGGAAGTTGGCGTCGTCAACTGCATCGGCGTAGTTTAGCGTCCGGACAACGCTGTCATCAACGAGCCATTCAATCTTGCTTGAAGTCCAATTGACGGCATAAGTGTGGAAGGTCTCTTCAGGACTAGAGACTGTCACGGTGGTCGCACGATCGTAGGAGGTGGTGTTCCCCTTGCCAAAGTAGTTGGTTTGGATCTGATTATCGTAGGTGCTGACTTGTTCCTGTTGTCATCGTTAGATTTGTAATTAAGAAGGCAGGGAAAATGCATGACATACCCAGTCGATCTCGTCAAGGTCGTCAGATTCAATCACCAGCGTGCTGACAATACCGGTGCCGTTCGCCGCTCTCATTTTCACTTCGACATAGCCGAAGAATATGTAGAACTCACTCTCAATGGTGGGGGCATCGCCCTGTGCCTTAATGGAAAACTCAGCACCCAGGGATGTGCTGCTCACTGTACCGGCTGTAGTATTCCAGTAGTTGAAAGCTGACGAGCCCGTGGTGAAGTCGGTGTAGAAGGTCGAGTTGACCAGGCCTGCATCTGCAGAACAGGTCTCTGCGACATTGACATCAGAACCTTATTCCAGGAAGTGGCTGTGATTCATAGCATACTCTTCAAAGGGTTACAGCTGGTGTAAGTCTGTGCAGTGCATAGTGGTGCGCATAGTGCAATTGCTGTCGCAGACCATTTCAGGTAAGATGAAAGAGCCATGTTGGACTCTTACTAGAGTAAGAGGGAAGGAGGTGACAGCAACTGTGTTGAGAGGATACTCAAGTTAGACACCTATGAAATATGCGATTGACTCAAGGTGAACTATATAAAGACGACTATTAGGAGAACTCGGGGTATATGACTGAGCAATGGATAAGAGTTTGATAATTAGACCGGAGATAACAGTAAGACACTTCTTCACTTCTTGGAATCGTCGTACCCATTTGTCGGATGTGGCAAGACATTTAATGGTACTATCTTCTTCCCTCCCTCATTAGATAATAAACCATGGATATAAAAAGCCAGGCCTATGGTTATTGGGCGCATTGAGCCACAACATCTTGCTATTCCTGGTTCATTACGCCTCCAGCCATCCGTTAAAGGAGCATGCTCGCCGAGTCATGACATTGATGCCGAGGTTTGGTGATTGGCCATGAACAGTGGGGAGATCAAAAACATTCTCTGAGAGTATTGTTGTAGCCTATGGGATGTGGATCCCGTTGAAAGCTTGTCTCTTGTGGGTGACAGTGCAGATTGCGTGGTTTTCCGAAATCTGATATCGGAGCATACGTACGCCTCGCTTGAGTTTTCTTCCGCCTTTTGCCCTAAATGGCTATTCTCGTTATACCTCAATCACGTCCACAACGATCGACAACAACATTCATTGATATACACAGAGCTATAAAAATTTGTTTCATGTTACCATTTGAAAAATTACTCCCAGCTACCAAACATTGTGTACGGCTTACTTTGAGTTCTCTGACATTCTTCGGTGGGTGAGGTTCGTAGACGACTCGGGGCTTAGAATTATCCCCATGCACTTCACCT